>CM075810.1:70985119-71204687 GCA_037975025.1 Excoecaria agallocha
TTAGGCTGCGCAGCCAACGGTTCCAACAAACGCACGCAGGACTCTCTCTCTCTCTCTCTCTCCCACACAAACAAATAAAAACCCAGCAAAACAAATCAATCACTAACCCGGTTCTCTTTGTCTTCAATCGAGTTACTGAAACAGAGCTTTCAAGAAATGGCGGTCATTAATCATATTTCCTCTAAAGATCCTCGCTTTTTATGTTCCTCCATCAGCTTTACTGATATTTCGCTTTTCGAACGCACTCGATTCATTTCTCTGAAAAAACCAGTTTTTGCTGTTCGATCGATGGCGGTTACTCAACAGCCAAATCCTCACAAACCTAATATTGTTAATGGACCTTTAACTTCTGTGAGTTTCTTTCTTTCTTGTTCATTTTCAGAATTTCTGAGAAAGCCGAATGGAGGAGTTTGACTTCTATTAATTATATATGTCAGACTTGCTACTTCAGTTAATTATAGCGTAATCCTTGTTTTTGTTCTATAATAATTGTGGTTTTATCAATTCTGAGCTGAGAAATTGAAGATACACATAAAAGTTTTTGACTTTCACTAAATTTTGAGTAAACATAACAAGAAATGGTCTGATTTGAGTGAGACAATTTCTGTGCATCAAGATAATGAGACTCTGCAATTCTGTTCAGAACATAGCTTAGGATTGTACTGTGCTGAGGTTTGATTGTTACAAATCTAGCTCTCTTTTTTTTTCATTGTTTGTTGAACAATTTCATTCTTCTTACATGTTTGTAAACTGGAAGCATTCACTTGTCCAGGATAATCTCAACCCTAATGTTGAGCTTCTGATTAGTAGCCAGATTGTGGGACTGAAAGAAAACAGTTCACATTCTCTAAGAAAGACAAAAATAGTTTGTACAATTGGTCCTTCTACTGGCTCACGTGAAATGATATGGAAACTAGCAGAAACTGGCATGAATGTAGCTCGTCTAAATATGTCACATGGAGATCATGCTTCACACCAGAAAACTATTGATCTGGTTAAGGAATTCAATGCCCAATCTGATGACAAGGTTATATCCATAATGCTGGACACCAAGGTACATTTCTTATTGCAAATTTGATTAGTTATCAATAGGCACATTTCTTTTATGTCAAAAATCTAGTTGATAATGTCTTTTTTATTTTTTATTTATTTTCTTATGTTTAAGTTTCTCTTTTGTCAAGTTTCTCTTTTGAAGTTAGTCAAATGATCTTACAAATTTCAAGCGTGATCTCTTCTCTGCCTTCTCCTTCTCCTCCTCCTACTTCTACTTTTTTGTCTTCTGTATCGCCTTACGGACCAGTTTCACACTTCTCATATAAAATTTTATACTTCTAATTCTAAATGTTTCTGTCTTCAGATTACACTTCCTTTTCTAACTATTTGATTTTAAGAAAATAGGCATCTAATGCAATATGGTGCATGATACTTTTCAAAAATTACCATGAGAGTAGCATTGTCATCTAACATTTGACTTATTTATATATAACCAACTGCTATCTTGCTGGGTTCTTACCAAATTAGCTGTATATCTATACTTATTTTCAAGTTCCAGGTTTTCATGTTTCTTTATTTGGTGCAGGGTCCTGAAGTTAGAAGTGGTGATGTGCCTCAACCAATAACATTAAAGGAGGGACAAGAGTTCAATTTTACTATAAATAGAGGAATCAGCACAGAAGATACTGTGAGCGTAAATTATGATGACTTTGTGAATGATGTTGAAGTTGGTGACATTCTATTGGTGGACGGTGAGTACGCATCTCTCGTTGGTTCCGGATTGCCACTGAGTTAGTTAGCATTTATTTACTCTTGTATTCTTTGCCATTTCTTTATGCACATCGCATGATGGATTTTTTTTTCCTAGGTGGAATGATGTCATTAGCTGTGAAGTCGAAGACAAAGGATTTGATTAAATGTGTAGTAATTGATGGGGGAGAATTAAAATCCAGGCGCCATTTGAATGTGCGTGGAAAGAGTGCAAATCTGCCTTCTATTACAGGTTATTATCTGTTTAAATTTTAAATGGTAATATTGCTAATATAAACATTTATTACTTATTTTCGTCTTTTATTTCTTCAATGAGAAGTTTAGCTGTATTTGTCATTTTTGACAGACAAAGACTGGGAAGATATCAAATTTGGGGTGGACAACCAAGTTGATTTTTATGCTGTGTCCTTTGTGAAGGATGCCAAAGTGGTCCATGAGTTAAAAGATTATCTCAAAAGTAAAGTATTCTCTTATTTTGATAATATTTTGTAGTTAAAAGTTTAATTGGGCGTTTACTTGTTTCCCTTATAGTCTATTTAAAGCTGTTGCATACTTCATGTAGGATCTAATGCTGATATTCATGTGATTGTCAAAATTGAAAGCGCTGACTCCATACCGAATCTTCAATCAATAATTTCTGCATCTGATGGGGTTAGTTTTAAATGCCTTTTATGGATCTTTTTCTCCAAGCCTTGCGAAGGCATAGATATTAGAGTTTCAAATTCATTCTGTTTGTTGTTTTTAATGTCTTCATGCTCTTTTAGATTTGAATTATTATGTCTTTGTTTGTAGGCAATGGTTGCACGTGGAGACCTTGGCGCTGAGCTTCCAATTGAGGAAGTCCCTTTATTGCAGGTAAATTAAACTTCGGAGGCATTTCTAAATCCAATTTTCATATCGCATGTTTCTCAAATTTCCTCTTGAATGTAAACCTTAGGTTCCTGTCTTACAGAAGAAATTAGAACATCTAGAGTCTAAGCAAATGCTAGCTGAGACTACATTTTCCAAATAGTGTCAATTGAGTCATTACTTGAGGTCTTATGAGATGACGAGTAAGTCATTTTAAAGTTCTGGCTAAATTACATTCTATTCCTAATAAAATCTATAGCATATCTTCCATTCTTAATCATACTAAGTAATTTTTTGAAAGTAAAACTCATACACCTTTATCTGTCCCTACTAAGTTTTCAGATGACTGGCAGCACGTGCCTTATTGCTTGATTTCTCAGTTTTGAATATAATCATTTCTGTATCTTTCGAACAGGAAGATATTATTAGAAGATGTCACAGTATGAAGAAACCAGTGATTGTAGCGACAAACATGCTGGAAAGCATGATTAATCATCCCACCCCAACCAGGGCTGAAGTCTCCGATATAGCAATTGCTGTACGAGAAGGTGCTGATGCAGTCATGCTTTCTGGAGAAACTGCCCATGGCAAGTAAGTGAACTTTGGTCATCTGATGATCTATCTTTTATACTTGTATTTTGTGATAGCTGAAACATGCTGAAATAGCCTTGCTGCTCAAATGTAAGGAGGCCATACGAGAGCATTTGTTTTTTAGTATGTCAAGAGCTGAACTGATCAGCAAACTTGAGATGGTGGATGGTCAAGAGTGCTAATTGATAACTTAGAAGTCCAACTTGGATAAGCTTATATTACTGGGGCCACACAACTGACAGACATACAAACTCCATTTAATGAATGGAAAAAACGAATGCAAGATTTTAGATAAAAATAATCTCTGCTCTTTTGCTGGTTACATTCTGCAGCTTTTGTAGGTTTTCTATATTGGGATTTTTGATGGCCCTGCAGCTCCAATTACCTTCGTTATTTCTGAAGGTTAAATACTGGCTTTCATGGGGTAGGATAAATCTTCGTTACTTTCCTTTAGGTTTGGGACTGAGAGCCCCTTCTTTACTCTAGCCCTGTAATGAGGTAGGGTAACAGATATTTTAATTGGTAGATCAGAAAATCCATTACGTATTGTTTCATTTATTAAGTATTGACCGATATTAAATACCCTATTGCCATCAACATCAAGGCATTGATTGTCAAAACCCTCACTATGCATGCCTGGGCTTACCGACCAATTAAATTTAGGTCTTGTCCTCTGGTGAACTCAAGTTAGTTATCCAATCATGAAGGTGTCTACTAGTGCATTTAGGTTGCTCATTTTAGGAGTGCCTAGAGGTGTGCCTCAAATCCTAAGGGATTTTCTTTGATTCCTTAACTTGTTTTGTTTGTACCAGTGATTTGGTTGAGGTTTCATCTTAATCATTGGATGATGTACCTCTGTTAGAATGTAAAGTAATTACTGGTTCAGAAATGAACTGTTTCCCCCATCTTAGTTAACTTTTTTTATTTGGATTAGCAATAAAAATATAAGTTGTAGTTGTACATGGGGTTTTTTGAACTGGTCTAAGTGGTTAACCTTGCATTAAATATGTAGTCTGTTAAGATTTCTCTCTTCAAGTTTTGATAATATTAGCAGTCTTTTTGCAGTGTTTGGCAGTGCCCTGTATATTATATGTTACTATTTCTGGTTTAGTTTGTTGTGACCTTTCCTGTTATTAATAGTATGTTGATTTGGTATTATAATGATTGCTGAAGGTTTCCACTGAAAGCTGTCAAAGTCATGCATACGGTGGCATTAAGGACAGAGTCAAGTTTGCCAGTTAACACATCACCTCCTGCTCATGGTGCCTATAAGGTACCGGTTATCAAAATGAAAACTTATCTTTGTTGTTGTTCCCTCGCTGTGTTTTTTTTTTTGGAATTCTAGTCATTTCAACATGTAGTATTCCATGAGTTTTGAGTTGGAAGTTGGATTTTTTAGTTCTGGTTCAATGAGAACTGAAACAAGGAATTTATGACACTGCTGCAATTATTTACATAATTTTTTTTCCTTTGATTCTCTCTTTGAATCCTCTTTCATAGTCTGATTACTTGGTGGGCATTTTTTCTCAGGGTCATATGGGAGAAATGTTTGCTTTTCATTCCACAATTATGGCGAAGACTCTTAGCACACCCATTATGGTTTTCACGAGAACAGGGTCCATGGCTGTACTTCTTAGTCATTATCAGCCTGCATCAACAATATTTGCTTTCACAAATGAGTAAGTGTCAGAAGCAGTTTCCAATAAAGTGTTCTTGTTTTCTTCTTTCTTCAAATTAATTGCTTTTGGGTTTGGAACTGCGATAAAGTTCCTTATATTGCTGCCGGCTACCATGGTTTTGAAACTTTATTGCAGTAAGAAAATTTGAGGTGACACACGTCTGCCAACGGTTCAATGTAAAATAATAAATAAATAAACAAAATTCAGAATACATTGATAGATAGAAGATCAAATAAATAACCTCAAGCAATTCTCTTTCATAGCTGTGTGATTTTGCACATTTGTTTAGTTTGGTTCTATTAGTGTTTGCATGTAGAAGGACAAAAGGTTTGGATGTCGCATTTCTTTTTCGTTCTGAGAATACCGTAGATATTTTTTTTTTCTATTTTCGTATCATGATTCGTTACTGATTCAAGGTACAATTGGAATTTATACTACCACATGGCAAACTTGACTTTTAGCTTGCTCATTCAGTCTGCATATTTGAATTCTCATAGTTGCTACAGGGTGTAGTGTTTCTTATCTAGAATTTAATTTTTTTATTTGTAAATATTTCATGATACATTTTGATGCTGGAAAGGGAGAGGATTAAGCAGAGACTGTCACTCTATCGGGGTGTGATGCCAATATATATGCAGTTCTCTAGTGATGCAGAGGAGACTTTCTCTAGAGCACTCAAACTATTACTGGTTGGTGATTTTTTTATTTCATATTGTATTTGTTCTTGGATCAGGATTTGCTGAGGTTAATCTTAACTGAAAACCTTCCATCTTTCAGAACAAGGGTCTGTTGGTAGAAGGACAGCACGTTACTCTTGTTCAAAGTGGAGCCCAGCCAATATGGCGTCAAGAGTCTACTCATCATATCCAAGTACGCAGGGTCCAGAACTGATTTTTATACCAGTAAAAACATTTTATTACACAGATTATTTTGGAGTTGCTGATATTTGTATTGAGCATTAACTGTTTAATAAATAGAATCTTGTGATTTATTCTCCCAAGTGTGCATTTAGAAATTCTAACGAGTTTAAAAGCTTCATTTGGGATATTATAAATTGATAGTCTCTCTAGTGGTGATATGTCGAATGTTAAAACTTAAAAGGAATGTCACAAAATTTTGCAAGAGCTGTTTTCAATCGAAATCAAAATCTTGTTTCAGCGATAATCTTAATGGTACTTGAATTCAAAGGGTCTCTGTGAATTTACATTCGTCTTCTTTATACTTCTAGCTTGTTTGTGCTTAGTACACGCTAATCTACTATATAACTTAGCTTCTGCATTTACCTTTATTTTACTTGTAACCTTTCTTGAGTCGTCATTCTCTTGTATATGTTGAAAAGCCTAGGATTGTAGGACGGAGGTGTTACTGATTAGGATTATAATATCATTAGCAATAGATATTATGATAAGATATTGTAGATATCATTTGATATTTTTGTTTATTAAACTGTTTTCCAGTTAGAATATTCAGTTCAAACCTGTTTAGCATATAGTCCATAACAATGCTTAGTGGACGTAGATTTCATGTTACTATATATGGGATGAAGTGGCTTCTAACAAAGAAAGTAATTTGGAATTGGGTGAAAGGAGGCAATTTTCTATTATTATCCATCCGAGCAGCTTTCATATACGTAGAATTCCAGCACTCCACAAAGAGAGTCTGCTCTATTTTACATGAAATTTTTGCCAAGCACAGGGTCAATTCTATGGCTTATAAAAAACCAGCAAATTAGAATGAGGTGACCTTACACCACAAATTATCGACTTTCTTTAAACCATTTTATACTGAACCTAACTTTAAAAATAGAATCAAACAGCAGAATTAGGTGGTGTAGGAATATGGACAGAATAGGTGTTAAAAAGTTCAGCACGTAGGTTTCCTCTACTCCTGCAGCAGCTAATTTTCTATCAGAAGAAGCTTCAAAATGCTCGTGGCTACCCCAATGCCTCTTATTTATATATGTGCTGGTAGTGTACATGTTAATGTGCGATGGGTGTTTTGCTAGACTTGGAAGTTATCTTGCTCATCATTGTCTGCATATTTCCCTTCCAGCTTGATGTTCTTGTACCACTTAGCACATGCCATGTACGCAACCAAGTCTATAGATGTTAATGCTGCTAAGAGAAAGTAAAACCTGTCTAGGTGACCCTTGTTCAGATTCCCTGGGATCCATCCAGGCGTATGATCCTCAGTTGAAATCTTCATAACCATAGTCACCAGCAAGCTACTTACATAGTTTCCTAATGAGATTGATGTCATGCAAAGTGCACTTCCAAAGCTTTTTAGTCCATCTGGTGTTTGTGCATTAAAAAACTCAAGTTGACCAACATACATGAAAACTTCAGATGCTCCTATAAGTGCATACTGAGGAACTTGCCAGAAGATGCTCAACGAGCTCGAGCCTTCACAACGCTTGCAGTCTTTTCTTGTATACTTCAATCTGTAGCACTCTACAATCCCAGCTGTTACCATTGCCACTATCGCTATCACTAGGCCAATACCCATTCTTTGAAGCTCAGTTATCCCCTTTGATTTTGAGTTTTTAACTCTCCCCACAAGTGGATCAAGAACTCGGCGATAGAGGAAAATGAAAAATGCTACACTAAGAATGTCAAAGCTAGACATGCTAGCAGGAGGGATTCTGAATTGTGAGACATCAGTTTTCATTGCAGCACCTTGTTCTACAAATAGGGAAGCCATTTGTGTGAAGACAACTGAATATATTATGGTGCAGAGCCAAATTGGGAGTAATCTCAGTATGCATTTAACTTCTTCCACTTGTGTAATTGGGCAGAGTCGCCATGGGGTTTGCCAGCCCTGCTTTTGAGCATCTATGTCTCTTGATGAGATGAAAGCTGCTCTATCCAAAAACCTAAAAATAGATCGATGGGTTAGAATTTGCTATCAATCAAGGTAACTGGCTAAAATGTATGCAAGCAAGCGAAAGCTCGACGTACAAAACCAAAGTATGATAATATGAGTTTGAATACATACTTGAATCCATGGGTGTAGAGTATTCTTCTGTTGGCATGGCCATTGGGGGAAGAATCTCTTGCGTTAGTATGATATAATTCCTCCCCATCTTGGGGCATCTCCACCCTCCACTTTCTGGCAGCAGCAACTAGAACTTGGCAGAATCGGGATAGAGGGTTACCACTAGGCTTGAAGTGTCTGTACCTAGCTGATCCTCCAAGAAACAAGATCAATGCTGCCAGTGCAGAAGCTGCTGATGCCCAAAAGCCGAGTGCCCACTTTCCTTCATCCTCAAAGTAACCCAATATAGTGTTGGAGAAGAGGGAACCCAAGTTCAGTGCCAAGTAGAAATAGCTAAAAAATGCTACTTTTAAGTGTCCTTCCTTGGGGTCTTCTTCATCAAATTGATCAGCCCCAAATGTAGCAATATTGGGTTGATAACCTCCATTGCCAAGGGCAACCAGATAGATGGACAGGTAAAATAATCCAACTTCCATGCTTGAATGCGAGCCGCATGGAGTCATCTGATTCCCACATCCTTTAGGCTTGACTAAGAAAAGGTATGATGACAGTGACAGTAATGCCAGACCCTGTCATTACGAAGGGAACAAAGGGCATTAAACCTGCTCGGCGATTATATATATATATATATATATATATATAGCTTGTAAACTAATTCATAACATTGATATTGATCTAGTAACTTACAATGACAAAAATGACTTGAAAAATGGCACATGTTTTGTATCTTCCCCAGTAGGAATCACTGAGGAAAGCGCCAACAAGAGAGAAGATGTATACCGTTCCGGTCCATTTGCTTACACTATTAGCTGCATCAGCATTATTCTGCTGTAACACTCTTGTCAAGAACAGTACCAAGTTTACTCCTACGCCGAAGAATGCCAGAGTAGCCAAACCTTGGTTCACTGGTGATTTCAGGGAAAGAAAACAAAAATGTTATTGATCGACTGATTGGCATTCTAAATAAGGAGACTTTAAGCAAGGCAAATTCAAGATGGTGTGCATGCTAATTGTCAGATATCTTTATATGTTATTTCAATTCTTGCATTAAGAACTTATAAGTTTAGAGTGTTTCTCTATTCTAAATTTAATTTCTTTACAAAATTAAAACCAGAATAGCAGTTTTAGAGGTTGTCAGTTAGGTATAATAAGTATCAAATGCAGACGTTAAGTAGTTTTCAAACAGTCTTGCCGTCATAAATAAATGGCTATAAATCAGTTGGAAAGAGTTAGCATTTATAAGAATCATAATTCGTAAGATATGTTTTCGTGTGCTAAATTAAATTCAGAAGCCAACAATCACTTCCTTGTAAATTGGTTTATCGTCTTTCATCTTTCATGTGCTACCTATATACAAACTCGGTAACCTGACAGCTACTCTCCACAAATCATATTTCTATCACCATTGATTACTACCACTACTACTATTATTATTATTAAAAGATTTTGTGACTGAATTGGCAAATCTAATAAGCTTCTTTTATCGTTTTCCTGAGGCCACTACCTTTTTTTAGAAAATATTATGACTGGGAAGTTATATACCTTGGAAATATATAGGT
This sequence comes from Excoecaria agallocha, assembly GCA_037975025.1. NCBI lineage: Eukaryota > Viridiplantae > Streptophyta > Magnoliopsida > Malpighiales > Euphorbiaceae > Excoecaria > Excoecaria agallocha. The sequence goes on from CM075810.1 coordinate 70,994,556, forward strand.
TATTTGTTCAAAAAGAAATATATAGCAGGTTATGGAAGTGTATATATATATATAAGAGTAGAGGGTGAAGGCGGCATTTCTATTTCAGTGGTAACTTGCAGGATTCTCTTACTTGCAAAATTCTTCCATGCATGATATGCATCAACCAAATCGTTTGTTAACACGTAAAAAAGAGTTATAAAATTAGTTTTATTCTTATGTGTATCATACATTGCACTCGGTTTATGAAAAGAAAATAATAATAATAATATGATGAAATTGGTGATATGATTTAACGTAACTAGATTAAGATATGGCTGTATGGCGAAATAACATGATTAGAAATTGTGTGGTAATGTAATAAAAGAGAGAGAGAGAGAGAGAGAGGGTACGTGGGACAAAGGGAGATGGACGGAAAGATAACGTGTCAGCTACGTTAAGCAGTAGAGACTGCATGGTTTACTTACTTTCGCCTTCGTGTCCCCTATTTCTAACTTTGCTTTTGTCTTTTCCCTAATCTTTGTTATGTATTATTAGGATATTAAATTTAAAAAAAAAAACATATTAATAACACATGCAATCAACAAACAGTTTTTGTTTTTGTTTTGATGTTCCATTTATCGCTTATCACTTCACTTGGATCCGTTTTTGTCTATTTTTTACCATCCGAACCCTCTTTTATCATCAATTTTCTCTTTTCTTCCTTTTCCCCATAAATTTTGAACTCTCTCTTATCAATATCATCACCCACCAACTTCTCTCTGTCTGTGTCTGTAAGACTGGAGCATGGCATGTCTATTTGTGGCTCATCACTGATCAGTTGTGTAATAAAACTGACCATGTATATATATATATATATAATGGTAGATAATGCAGATCTGTACAGTGTTCTTTGGTGCGTGGGGACAAAGCATTTATTTCCTTCTCTTTGATTTTTCATTGTATATATTTTTAGATTTTGGACTCCAAAACAAGATTCCATAACCACCTGTATGTCTGAAAATGACTATTTTCTACATAATATATTAACAAAAACAGGAACGATCAAGTACTGTAGAGTGTTATATATGTATATAGTGAAAAGTAAAAGGTAGTAAAAGAGATATTAATTGTTGATGAGCTTACAAAGAATGATAATTCCAGCAACCCACTGCCCAGATTTCTGTTTAATAGCAGGTCGACCTTGCCAATCAACTGTTCCATCAAGTGTGCATCTTTCTTGATCCTCTTTCAGCTTACCCTGCACAACATATATTATACTAAATTAACTTTAAACAATCATCACATCATACATTAATGCACAACGAAAAACAAATTCAAACCAACTTTTAATTCTAAGGGAAGTTGATATATGTATACATGTAGAATCTTTTCGAACACTAACCTCCTTACACATCTCCAAACAAGCCATTGATCGATGATGTTATGGAGAGAAAAGGAGAATTGTTTTTGGGTTAAAATAGAGAAATAAGAAAGAGAAGATGAGAAATTTGGGACTAAAAAGCAAAGAGAAAGCAGTGTGTATAAATAGAGAAATGGATGGTGGAGATTTAACTAAGAGGGAGGTCCCACAACATGCCCAAAATCTTCCAAAAAATAATATAAAATATGTAAAATTGCTAATTCTTTGGACTGTGAAAAACCTATGTGTCTTTTTCTATATACATATATATAAATTTCTTAAATAAAAGAAAGAGAAATATGGAGTGGAGAGGGGCCTTTCCAAGTATCTACACCAATGTCTCTTATTAATTTGGTGTGCTTGATATTGACTACACTACTCATTTCAGATGCTATTAAACTTGAAACTGTTTCTCAGAATTGGGAGATTTGTGGTGGAAATTTCACAACTGCTCACTCTCATTATTTCCAACAATTAATTCCAAGTTGCAAAATTCTGATTAGAGCACACAAAATCACTAAATTTAATCATGTTTCTCCACATGGGGACTTAATTGATTGATTTATTTATTTTTCTTAATAATAGAGAGGCATATAGCTTAACCAGAAATATAGGAAGATGCCTCGAACTTAAAACCTCTCATAACTTTAATTAAATAATGGCTAAACATAAAATTTCTTGTCCCCGCTCCCGATTCCTGTTAAAAATAATTTTTTTAAAAAAATCAATTATAACTAAAATATAATATTTAATAATTAATTTTTAATTGAAATATAATATTTAATATTTAAAAAATCTAAATTAAATCGCAAATCAAATTAATATAAATTTTAAAAATTAATAAAATTAAAATTGAATACAATTTAAAATTAAATTATATAAATATAATTAAATATAATTACTATATTTTGGGATAAAAAAAATTCGGGATGGAAATTGTACGTCCTGAATTGTAAATCGGAAAATATTTTTTTCCCATTTATGCTCTTCACGAAAGAAATTTTCAAAAATTTTTTATCCCATTCAAAATAATTTTTCATCGAAAACGAAGATTTTATGTTCCATGATTATCTCTATCAAAAAAAATTAAACTATAAGTCATAAAATTTCCCTACAAAAATACAAGAGATAGTCAATTATTTTTAAAGAATTTTAAAGTCCCTTGCTTGTTAAATTCTGCTTCTTTTAACGAGCTCGAATGTACGAACTCGTTTTGATGAGCTTCAAAGGTACATGCTGTCTTCGATTGTCTAGGGTTTCGACCGAACTCAAAGCTCGGTTTCATTGTCCACAGTAATCAAGCATATCGCTCAATCCAGACCTTCGCAAACCGACCGAAGACTTGAATTATCCGGGCTCTCAAACCAGCTCACAATTCGATTAAGAACGTGTCCTGAAAAAACCTTTATTATGATAGATTCACAGTTACCACTAATTCATATTTTTCTCTGGAAACGCAAAAAATGGGTTAGTGGCTGAAAAGAATAATTCCTCCTATAAAAAGAGGAAAAATATATATGAAAAGTTTTCTCAACTTTTGATCAGAAATTTACTTTCTTACACAAAAATTCTAACTTGATTGTCGAAAACTCTCTAATAAAAAATTTATTGATCATTTATTTTTTTTTCAGGTGATTGCAAAAAAATTTGCTACCTCGTCGATCTGTCATCAGTGATCATAACAATTAGTATTAAAGTCAAATATATAGACAAAAAATGAAAAAGGTTAAGGACCTTCTTCGAGAGGTGCAGTAAGCTACTGATCTGTGACCATAACAATCGGTATTAAAGGCAATACGTTATGGTTGTAGGTTAGGGTTAGGGCTATAGGCAATATTTTATTTATAGGAGAATTCTTATTTATTTGTTTTCCAACGTCTTCCTAGTTGAGTACTTTCTAATTAAAAGAAATTCATAGTTTTCAAAATAAAATTGTAAGCTGTATCTAGGGAGGCTGAAATTGATTAATAAAATAAGTTAGGAATTTCCAATTGAATATAGCTCGTATCACATTCTTTCTCGCCTCTAATAATATAATTATCAAAAGAAAAAAAAAGAAAAAAATCAACTCCAAAATATCAAATAAATTGAAGCGAATTTAACAAATATATATGAATAATTTTTGGTTTAGTACTAATACGATTACGTTTCGACTCAAGTGTGAATTAGATATTTTAAAAATAAAGAATAGAAAAAAAGAGAAGGCATATTGTTGGAGAATATATAAAATTGGATAGATAATTATAATAAGTTTGAATTTTGCATGAAACATCTTTAGGATTGTTGGTGAATTATTATGAAGGATATGATTCGTGTGTGTGTATATATATATATATTTATATTTTATTTAAAAAGCATGACGCACATGTCTTATTTCTCCCCCTAGTGGAGACATTCGCATATATCTCTATATCTAAATGTTGCATTATTTGCATTTTATACCTCAACTTGCTAACACATAATTCTCTAATTAATTCATCCTTTTTGAAATTAAGGTAACTGATTTGATAAAAAAAATCAACTTTAAGATCTAAAAATCTTGAAATTGAAGTGATAATATGCGAATGTATTTGGTGTTATAAATAGTAAGAATTTTGTGGTACATTATTATAATATTTGTGTCCAAATTATCCAAATCATCGCCACACATATCTAAGCATAAAATAATAAAATATATGCTATGCCATTTTTTGTTCTTCGTTTAGATTTCTGGTTCTGGACATATATATATAATGCTGATACTTAAGAATAAGTTCCATTCGAATTTATGGTTGCTCTCCACCGAATCATCATCATCATCATAATATTAACGTCACAAAATCAGAAAAGCAAAAAGAATTACGGAATATTTCGAATTTTAATTCATTTTAGTGATAATTAACTTATTTTTTTTTAAAAAAAATAAGGTAAAAAGTGGAAAACAGATAAATGGGATACGATTATATAATTTAGGAAATTAAAGGGTTACAATACAAGTGTCTCACACTAAATTACAAGGACTTTCGAATGGCCTGGAGAGATTTAATTTGCTATCTTTAATGGATGGTATATATATAAACAATTATAAGATATAGTAGTATCAATAGGAATTTTGAAATCAAGTGTTTTCTATCGATCTCAATCCTGTGTTTCCTACCAACACTCTTCTGGAACAATCAAGATATTCTTTCTCTTAATTTCTAATCATTGCTCTCCAATTTTTAAGGTTAATTTCATTCGTGATTACTTAACTTATATCTAAATACGTAAAAATAATTAAAAAAAAATTTTTGACATAAAAATTATTGAATTTAGCAATATTATATATAAAAATAATCATAACTGATTTTCGATGAAAACCAATGCTAAAAATTGCATGTGGTACGCCATGTCAGCACATTATGTGCACATATAAATATTTTTTATACTACGTCATCAAATGTATTGGCATTTTATCACATCACATGGCAAAATATTCCTAAGAAATCAATACATGACAATACTGACATTTCATATGATAATGTGGCAAAAAAATATATTTATGTGTGCACAAAATGTTAATATGGCGTGCTATATGTACTTTCCAGTGTTGGTTTTTACCGAAAATCGGTCATAATTATTTTTACACATAATATTACTAATTTTAATGATTTTTGTGTCACGAAAAATTTTTGTGTTACTTTTGTATAATTTAAATAAGTTCAGTGATCATTAATGAAATTAACCTTAATTCTTAGTTTTGTCAAAATAATAATAATAATAATAACAACAACAACAAAAAGTAAGTTATTTTTCTAAGAAAATGGATTTTCAAAAAAGAAAATTCGACTACTATTATTAGAAAGGAAATAATTTTCGATAAATTTAGCTCAAGTCAAACCAGTTTAGTACAAGAATAAAATTCTAATGATAATAAATATCTATTCATTTAAATCAATCGATGTTAGTGGATATTTTTTTAATGAACAAAAATTATATAGTTTAAAAAATAAATACTGTTAAATTGAAATTAATTGGGAAAAAGTAGAATTTTTAATTTTATTATATAATTAAATACATACTCCACTAGTGCTTTGCTAAGGCATATCCAAGATTCATTCTTTATGCCACAACCGCATAAGATTACTGAAATATATATTTTCTTATTTACATCTTAATTTGAATTTATAAACCTTATTTATTTTATTTTTTTTTAAAAATTATAATAAACAGAGAATTGATTCGCCTTGACCTAACTTCAATTCGTATGATAATCAGCTGGCATTGACCTTAATTTGGATTTGTTTCTATTTTTAGATATTCTATTTATTAAAATATTTTGAGAAAACGTTTATTCGATTATTCTTGGCATGCCATATAATATATAATTCCAATTAAAACTTTAATTAATCAATAACTCCTGCTCAACAGCCTACTTTCATGCACAAAATCAGGATTCATCATATCTATCAAAATCATGCACACCCTTCTTTTATAATGATTTGTCATTAATTTCTCTAATGCAAGTTTTATGTTTTATGCATAACCACTACACATGTTAATGGGTCAGGATTTTTTATGAATTTATATATATAGTTTCTATCCATAAATATATGGATAGCAATAAAAAATTTTATTAAAAATGAAAAGAAAAAAAGTGAACTAATATATATTTTTTTGAAAGCATAGTCATAAAAGATAGCATTGATGTGAGTCCAATCGCCGAAAGCATCAACAGCTTACACTCTGATCCGAGTAGCATGGGCCACGTGAAATCCCATGTAAATCAGCAAGGATAACCTTGCAGGGCTAAATATTTCTAGGTGACCGATAGCGAAGTACTACCATGAGAGAAGGGTGAAAAGAACCTCCATCGGTTATATATATAATGATTAACCAAGTTAAAAATTGAGAAAAATAAAATATTTATAAAATTTAAAAAAAGTTTGGCATAAGTCTATATTTACCGGTGAAAATTCAAGTACATCGAAGATCACAAAATGATTAACCAAGTCAAAAATTGAGAAAAATAAAATAATTAAAAATTTTAAGATAGTTCGGTATAAGTTTATATTTACGGGTGAAAAGTCAAATACATTTAAATAAATTTCACCATATCATAAAATTACAAATTATACGGTGAGTCTACAAAATCATGTTGAATTCCAAATTACAGATCACTCGAAATTTGAGGAGAAGATTAGGTAATTATCGTTTCTTGTTTTGGTGGTGCAATAGAAAGGCTTGGCAATATTTTGGGGTAATTAGACTTAGGAATAAACTTTTATGATCTTTTTTATAAAGTGGATTACAACCACCTAATTTTAAGTTTGTGTGTGATTGTGAAATGCAATAGCTCGTATTCTGACTTGATGAATCACTTATCTCCCACGTAACACCTTCATTATGCCACTCTTTTTATTTTTTATTTTTTTATTTCCAAGTTAAATATGTATTAATATATAAAGTTCCTAATAGCACGTATAAAATAAGTAACATGATGGACCAAAAGACTCTTTAATTGCAAATTAATATGGCTGGAGAGCAAATTAAATTTTCATAGTAATAATACAAGAATTATATATATATTGTTTTATTTATAAGTGGTAATCTATCTACCGCAGCCTGGTAGACCGAACTATTATCACCAACGATATCCGGCTATGAATTAATCTATTATGTGAATTAAAAAAAAAAAAACGAATCGATCATAAAAGAACTATAACTAAAAAATGCATATATCATGTATGTAAATGGATTAGGAGTCGTAATAATTAATAATTAGATAATGAGAGTGAGGTCCATTAATTAAATAAACTATAGTATATTGAGTCACTAACCAAGTAGAGATAATTGATACTTATGGGTAATCTATCTACCTAAGTCCGCATGTATGCATTTAATTAGAGATTATTATATTATTGATCATGTTGTTGTAATTACATAAGTGTCGAGATGAGAAGAGAATGTTTAGAATTACGACTTTTTTGTGGACTAAAATAATAATAGTAATAATAATAATAATAATATATAATAATTAATATGTATATGTATATGTATATATCATCAGCAAATCTAAATCTACAATTGGGTACAGCAATAACCACAAAAGGAAACATATATATGTATAATTAAATTGTATAGTTTTGAAAATCAACAAATTAATCCTAGCTAATGGAAGACACAGACCTTTCAACCCACTCACTCACTCCCAACAGTGGAATTATTTTTTTTGTTTGGGGCCATCATTTCAGTTAGGTCACCCCATAAAGGACAAAATACACAATGGCGTCCTTTTATTTTATTTATTTATTTATGGGGTCAAAACCTTATGGCTTATAATTATATGGGAGCATTAATTTCAACTCAATTATTATAAAACTTTAATCAAATATCTTAATTTGAAATTTCACCTTTCTTTTCATTCAAATGTATGACTATTTATTTGTATGCATGTCACACCTTAATTATATTAAACTCAAATATATTTCCTATAGTTTTTGCTAAGGCCGTGTACAACCGAATCGGAATCGAAAATCGAAATGAATAGATTTTAATCTATTTAATTCGATTTATTCAGTTTGTTTAGTTCTGAATCAAAATCAATTTGCAAATTGATCTATTTAATTCGATTTATTTGTATGCATGTCTCACCTTTGGGTCGGCATTTCCATCAAATTGATCGATATATTATTTTAGCAATATATTTTTTAGTATAATTTTGATTAGTATTTATTATTGACCTAAGATAATAAATTTATGTATATTATTTTAATTTTAGTTAATTTTACAATTGTATACCTAATTAAAATTCTGGCTAATGTGTTTAAAAATAAATAAATAAATGAAAGTTAGACTAAAAGTTAATATTCAGATTTTAGATTTGATTAGAGCTAATATTCAGGCAGAGCCACATACTTAGATGGAAAGAGTAGAGTCTTAGTTATGTGATATATAAGAAATTAAAAAAAAATATTAGGTCATGACTTGACTTTAAATAAATATACATATTTTAATATTTTATGGCAGAGTGAACCCCAACAGCATGAAGTTGAGGAAGCCAAGTGTTATGTGGAGTTGCTTCAACAATCCATCCATGGGATCAATGTCTGAGAAATCACTTGTCTTTATATTAATAATCGGTTAAATAGTGGAATCCAGGTTGAGGACATCAATTGCTTGTCTGTACCAATTACGACACTAATCAAGCTTAAACTCACTCCCCTTATCTCTCAACCACAACATTCATTCACTGTTACAGTACATTAGTCCTATATATTCTGTTAACTTTTCTACTAGCTCTTCTGATAACTTTTATGTAAAACATAATTTCTATTGACTCTTCTGTTATATTTTTTACACTTTTTTTCTATTTTGACATAAACTTAAGAGAATCATATTCTAAACAACATTTTTTTAATGTGTTTAAAGTTCACTTTCTGCATTTCAAGAGAATTATAATGCATGAATTTGTATGATCCATTTCGATATAGTATGTTGTAATTGTATCAAAAGTAAATTTTAACTAAACAAACGAATTAACTAGGTTAACCCACAACTTCATCCGTTAAGGCTACCATGTGGTCCATTTAGGTCACTTTGCGGCCATTTGGCCACCATCCAATCCATTTGGACCAATATGCAACAACTAACATATAGCAAAACTATAGACTGATCCCAATCTGCCATTCCGTTTAGATATTAACCCATTTATTACCCATAAATATTAATATATTTATAACCCACCCGTCTTTGAACCAATCAAGAGCCACCCAACCCAACCATTTGCCGCTTAGATTGTGTATACAAGAGTTTGAATGTAATATAAGAATTTAATTATTTTTCCATCAGTAGAAATTATATTAATTGTTAATAACTCTTGTATAAATATCAATGGATATCATAATATTTTGAGCCAAGATTTCTCCGGTGACGAGGGTAACGTAACTGTTTTTTCCTCTATGAAATGGTTTGAGAAAAAGGAAAAGGAAATCAATCTACCTTCAAGTTTTGATATGTTTGTTTAAAGAAATCGGAAAAGAGTGCCCCAAACGTTTGAAATTGTTCCAAAAAAAAGACAAGTGATGTTTTATAAGAGATGAAAAGGTTAGTGTAATTGTCATCCAAATGCAGAAAATAATATATCGTTTTGGGTTTTTTCAGGGAGAAAATATATGAAATTCTTCATGTGAATAGTTGGTGCTATTGGTGCCTTAGAACATGTCCTAACTAAATATATTGTATATTCCAAGGTTGAGATACACTAACTTTTTGTATATTTTGTCATTTTGAATACTGCAAGTCAAGTAAATTGAGTCAAAATCATATCAAGTGGCTTTCGTCAATTTGTAAATGCTTATAATTTCTATACTTTTGACGTAATTTTCCAGAAGAGATGGGCTCCAAGGCCCAAAAATGACTCAATACCAATTTTTAACATGCTATAAGGATATTGTCACGGTTCTTGAACAGCTAGAATAAATGAGTTTTCAGAGTGTTGCAATTACAAATAATAGAGAGGATGGACTTTATTCCATTATGAACAGCCGGGACTCCAGACAAATAGTTGACAATTGTTTGGAAATTTTATCCTCACACCAATCAAAGCTTGGCAATCTCTCTTGTTGTTATTAACAGGAAAATAAAGGACAAACGTCATCAAGACTGAAAAACACTAAGGGCATTTGAGCTTCGGTTTCTGCTTTTAATTGGCTATTCAGTACCCCTGAACCCACCCTTTTCGAAGTTTGGACAATAGTATGATACAATTTTTTTTTATTATCGTACATTTTTAAGGTCATCCTAGCTCTAAGAAGATCTACCAAGCCTGGCCATTTAAAGTGCTATTCTCAAATGCATATCCTGCAGGAAACCTTACTAACAAGTTGCAGAATAGCTTAAAGCTCTACCAACCCAAAAATGGAGAACAAGCAAACATTTCCGGAAAAACAATGCAACTTGGCAAACCAAAGCACAGCATTTCAATGTCAATGATGAAACATATTAAAATTATGTCAAAAATACAATCCATTCATGAACGTCCTTTTATCCAAATACACGTACACCTGTGAAAAGAATGCTCTTTCTACTGACATCAATAGACAGGGCAACTTAACAATGGTAGCACCACAATTTTTTAAAATGTAACAAGTTTTGCAACATATCAACACATACGTATGGCATTACAACAACATTTCACGACAAGAATAGGTCTACCAGCCATGAAAAGAAAATGAAATGAAAAGGCCAACCCTACACATCAGGGTTTTGCCAATGCAACAGGTGCCGATGTGATATCAGAGGCCTGGCTGTAAGAAATCGAAATGAGTTCAGATCTATAGTTATCAGCTTCGTCACCATCTACCACTTGAACCCTATCTTTAGAAGTGAAAGTTGCATGCACATCTGAATGCTGAACCTCGTCTGGCAGGGAGTTTGATATTTCAATCAGTGAGTTCCGAGCTAGGTCCTGCAAAGCGTCCTTGCAAGCCTCTTTTGTATCCATAAAATGTCCAAGGCTTATCTGCAATTCCACAACCCATATCTCCACTTCACATATTGGTCAGAGAACAAAAGCACTCCAAACGTTTACAAAAGATTAAACATCTGGAAACAGAAGGAACAATACATGAAACCATCACATATCCATCAACTTATACCAGACACACATTCATTTACAACCACTTAAACCATTATCCTTAGATCTCCCTTCTCTTATCTACCATAAATCAGTGGAAAAGCTCAATTTATGAAGAGCCTCTACCCACTGAGACAAGCAAGCATGTTTCCTGTACTGATATCTTATGTAACAGACTTTCCCAACATCAGAAATTAGAACCAAGAGAACAGAACAATAGTGAAAGGGAACTCCTGAATTGCACGAGTGAAGACAGAAACCCTTGCCTTCTCTTTTCTGAGGAGGTTCCAATGTTTTAAGCAATCTAAAAGTTATGGAACGAAAAACAAAAGCACTTTAACAAGAATTCTAATGTATAAAATACAGACTGCAAGAATGAAAGACAGCAGTCATCAGTTCATCCTTTTTACACACAACTGACATGTCAAAATCAAACTTGTTAACGTTTTTTGAAGCTCAGTTCGGAAGTCATTTTCTCCTTTAAATATGGCAAAGAGGAGAATAAATATTAAAAAATCCTTAAATTTGGCAAAGACAAAATGAATAATATCCCCATGTGTTTTCCTTAAAGTTTCTGCATAAAGAAAATGCTAAACTGCATGAAAACAGACAGGTCCTAACACGCTTATAACCAATCAGAGCATTGCAAATAATCAACGCAGCAACAACATAGATTCATAATGGCCTGTGACCTAGTCAATAATTAAAATCACAGATGTAACAGAAAAACCAACTTTTGACATGCTCAGAATTCATAGATCTAAATTGGTCCACACGGCATTAATGGCTTCTCCAACACATCCATTAACGGCATGAAAGTCACGAATTTGTAGCTTCTTAATGCATAACGACTCGGATCAAGTTCTCAATTATTTGTGTTTTTTTTTTCTTTTCCATGTTCACAAACATATGACAAATACCAGAATAATCACACTCACGGGTTAATGCCCAGCCAATTAATTATAGAGCTTCCAAATTTGAGTAAAACATTTTTGAAATAGAAGAAAGTATTGAGCTTTGCCATGGTTATATCATTTTGCCCAAGTGGCGCCAGAAGGCAAAATTTGATTGTGAATAGTTTCATTCTGTTTTATTTTTATAAAGAAAATTCAGAATCCTGAACTCCAATCAATGGAGACTTCACAATTTGGTTCCACAAGAATCATTAGCAACTGAATCCATGTTGAATTAAAAATCAAAACTCATCATTAAAACAATCGCATTCAAAATCATATCCTCCTCTACATGTTCAAAGCCCATAAACAAACTAAAACTCTCATCTTCCAAACTCATCCGCATGAACAATTCAGCGAGGAAAAAAAAAAGAAAAAACCACCACATGAAATCATTCCTTGCATCTTCAAAAACTGGGAAACAATTACCAATAAACACATCAACAGATGAAAAAAAAAAAAAATCAAGTTTTCTGAGCCAAGACCGACCCCGTATACTTGAGGTGAAACCATCATATTCTAATCAAACACAATCAAATATAAAATAAAATAAAATTTCAAAAAACCCTTATATTCTTAACGCTTAATAGAAACAAATATATATTGATTTGACAGAAACAATTAAAAAAAAATCAAATCATGAAATTTAGGTTTTCAGCAACAGAAAGATGGGAATTCAAATCTAAATCATCTGTAGGGCTCAAAATTCGCGGTGAAACAAGCAGGTTTTCAGATCGAAGAAGATCAAAGAACAAGATCAAAAAATGAAACAATTAAAAAAAAAAAAACCAAAAAGAAAGGAAAGGCTGAAGAGGAATTGCTGACCTTTATTTTTAAGAGTCAAAACAAATGTCTTTACGTGCATTTAGCCATTCGGGATTCCGTCCTTATATACACAATTTGCACCAAATTACTGAAAACGCCATCACCTCAATAGTCTCCGTTTCTTCCTAGAAATTTCGTTTGCCTTTTAACTTTCGCCTTTATAGTTAAAAACAATCTGTGATTTTGGAGGATTTGAGTCCAAAACCTTTAACAATCTGTCGTTTGATGCACCACCGAGCCTTTGCTGCAGCACACTCGAGAAGAAAATTCAACTTATCTGTAGGGCTAGGAATCAGAAAATTATGTATGAAGTGAGGGTATAATAGTAAATTCATAACCAATATCTCTTTTGTAGAGTTTACCATTTATCTATTTCGGTTGCGAGTTAATTTTATCCGTATTTATTTAAATTTAACGATTATAACAATATAGTAATTAATAACTAGATTTTATTTTAAAATATAAAGTTACAGAAATAAAAAAAATTAAAAATTTGATCATCAAAAAAAATAATTTAATTTTTATTTTGATAGGATTGATATTATACAAATTGAGAAAGAGTTAAATTGATGTTATACAAACTGCATCATTAAAAAAGATAATTAAATAAATTGAATAATAAATTAAAATAAAAGTTACGTTAATTTTTTCGGTAGCCAAATTATTAATTTTTTGATATTTATGATTTTTTTTGTTATAAAATAAATATCAAATTATTTTTCATTTGAAATCATAATATACACGTCAAAATTTAGTGACCAAAAATAAAATTAACCATTTTTCTTGCCCTCTAAGTCACACATTATTCCTCCCATTAATCGAGTTATTATGTTAAATAACAATAATAATGTCTTATTTTTTTAATTTATTACTTAATTATTTTACTTGTCATCTTTTTTTAATTTAAAAAAGAGCCATAGTATTTAATTATAATTTTATCAACTCGAATTTACTCAATCATTCAAAAATCTCATCACTTAATCATTTTACCTTTCATCTTTATGTTATTACAATTTTATTAAATTATTGCTAAACATCAGGTTATTACTTAATTATTTTACTTTGCGTCTTTATTTTATCAACTCAATTAGTAAAATACCCATTCATCTTTACTTTATTATAATTTTTAAATTATTACTTAATTATTTTACTTGCCTTTATTATATCAACTTGAATCCACTCAATCAGTGAAGAAGCTTAACACGTTCAAAAATAGGAAAGGAAACATTTCGAATTGGAAACCATTTTGCCATCTAAATTTCTCAATGAAATTTATTTTTATTATAATAACTAATTACAATTTTAAATATTACTAAAAAAAAAGGAATTCCCAGATCATAGAATACATATATACTTTAACATCTAGCCAATTTACCTTGCAGTCAAAATGCCAGTTGTTACAATTTTTGAATTAAAAATTCAATTGATAAATTTTTTAATTTTTTTTAATCATCTCTTGTCCACATTCATATTGATTAGGTAAAAAATTCCAGGTTGTCTAAATTGTTTTTTTCCTATAAATATATGTATACATATAATTATATTTTTCGATAGAAGGAAATTGAAATTCAGACCTTAATCGATTAAAAGAGTAACTAAATTATCAACCACGTTGAAATTCAGATCTTAATCAATTAAAAAAATAATTAAATTATCAACCGTTTAAACACCACTTATTTCTATTATTGAAATTATTTTATTCCGGAGAAATGTTTGTAAGTTTTTATATAACTCATCTCTTGTTTGATAATTTTTCATATAAAAATTGAAAAATTTAAATGGGATAATGCACACTTTGGCCCCCCAAAAACAAACACTTCTTTCGCACCGATCCTTTCGAGTAATTCGATCTGAACTTGGTGAAAGCAAAATTGACACAATGGAATGGTTACTAATAATTTTATGCAGATAATTGAGACACAATTTCATGGCAATAAGCTCCTAATTTTTGTTAGGAATTTAAGCGTTAAAATATGAACGATACAACAAAAGCAAAATAGAACGGAAACACGACTTTGTAATTTCACCGTAAGCAGTAGGATAGGTAAGAAGTGCAGTTAGTAGATAGAAATCTTAACACTACTTCTGTACTATTGACAGCAGCTGATTGTAAGATTCAAAACTGACCGGCTCGAATATCCCTATCAAGACGATCTGCATTCAAGGTCCCTGGCAGCTCCCTAAAGTCTTCATTGAAGATAGAATATGCACTGCATTAATTAAATAAAAAATGAATCATTAGACTATGATGCTCTTTAGTGAGGGTTCATAAAGTCTCAATTCATGTTTTCAGCACCACTTAGAAGACTTGACATGATAAGAATTTTGCCAAATTATATCAAACTAGTTGCATCATATATCAGCTCTAGTATTCACCTGACATCACCAGCTTGACGTCGTCCGAGATTAAAGAAGATTATGGAAAAGCCTGTGCCAAGTATCTGCAGATGACATGGTAATGGGATATCAAGATATTAGGAACAATATTTAAGAGGCGTTAATATGGGAATTTCGTTGCATGAAAGATGTTGGTGATTCATTAGATCATGCAATTCCACAGTACACTCAATATGGTCCTCCCGGCATTACAAGTAGATTATGCTATTTCTCAAAATTTAAAACATATATCATCCATAACATTAGCCGGATTGATGGCCCGCACTCAGATCTTGACAGGTTGGACAAAGCAAGCACATATTAATGTTTCAAAGGAAAAGAAAATTGGAGATCAAGTCCTGTCCCCCATCTGAAATGTCAACAGGAAACTTGCCTCTAACCGCAGTTAATTGAGAACTATATGAATTTGAACATAACAGAATCCCAAGACAATGAGAATGAGCAAAGAAGTAACTTACATATACAGGTCCAAGGTCCCATCTATGTGCAACAGGTGCCATAATGAACCATAAAATAATCACAACCCATGCCTTTAGACTCAGAGAGAAGAGTGCCATCAAAAGTATATCTACCATTCGATTAAAAATGAACAATTGATCAGTTGATTGTTGTTCCGAAATGTTATAATATCTCAAATAGATGCTTACCAGGAAGCTTCAATTTATCATGTAGAAAAAAGTAAAATCTCCTCTTCCACCTACTCGTTGACCGAGGCAGCTGAAACTTCTGAAATTCAAAAGAAAAGAAAAATAATACACTTGAAGAAATATGGACAAAGCCGTAAAAAAATCTTGACCAGCTCAGTAGCATTAGTTATTCAGCCATTACCAGCTCATCCTCATCAAAATCAAATCCATCCCGGAGATGTTTAGCTGGTGGCTTTGGTTTGACAGCGACAATCAACAAATCTAGAAAATATAAAAATGTTGATTCAATTTCAGAAGATGACCACCAGGCATATTAGAAAACTTATAAGTTATAATCTATAATTGAACGCTATCATTCTTTGCGATTTAACTTTGAGATAAGGGCCAAATATACCTATGTAATATCCAAAATTTATATATTTGCCCTTAAAGTAACAAAGCAGGATTACAAACGCTCTTTTCAAGGGGATATTCGGCCTTTATACCTACATATGCTCCTATAAGGTCAAATATACCCATGAAAAAGGAACATGTAAGCTTATTTCGAACTTTAAGGGCTTCATTTACCCCCAGAAAGAAAAATTAAAAATAAAAAATCTTTAAGGGCATATTACAAAGACATATATCAATCTCGACTGCATTACACAAAACAACATGAGATTAAAAATAGACACTCTTTCACAATTTCTTTGTCTAAAATTAGGTTGCTCTTGAACCAAATTTCAATTGTATAAGGTCAATTGTGATTAAAGATATACAAACGTCAGCAATGCAATCATGTACTGAAAAAGAACTTAATATTTCAAACATTCTACAATTAATATAGTTATCCTCTGATTTCCCTAAATCAAAATTGTAAACAAAAAATAAGATCCAAGGTAACTACTGCTATGCAGCAACAACTTTGGAATACAGCAATTGACAGAAAAATAATTTGAGAACATAGGATAAAAATAGGAGGAATAAATTAATATTAAAACAAGATCTTTACCACCATTTTTTAGTTGGATTTGTATATCATCTCCATCTCTGCTGTCATGCAATACATTCCCACGCAAGATAAGCCTCAAATTATCAATAGGTAGATGATTATTTTCAGCAATCAACTTTCTCAAATCACGTACCTATTATGATCCAAAACAAAGCAAGATGCCTTAAGAGTTCACAAAAACAAACATTTTTTAAGATCTTTATTTAAATTCAAAGGAAAGACTCAAATGTAATGCATTATAAATCAGTTCTTAAAATAGACAGCGAGAGTTCAAAATACATGGAGAACTGTCATACATGGACCTCGTGAGGGAACTGCTTTCATGGGCTCAAAATGCAACCAACTCAAAAAAATTCAGCCATATTTTATTGACGGAATGGAATAGGCAGGGAAAATATCACTATTTCAAGCGAATGGAAATGGTAACGAATTGATAGTGTTTCCATGTCAAACTTTGAATCATGGAATCACATACTGTGCTACTCTTGTTCCAATATTTGTATCTAGAGGTGGCAATCTTGAGTTATGGTCATCTTTTGACAAAGTTATGGTCATCTTGAGTTATTTTTCAAATAAGTATGAGATTTTTTGCTCAAACGATAGTTTATTCAATACTGTAGAAGAAAGGAAATGGTTTAGTAATTATTCAGAATATTTTTATCATAATCATTTTCAATGTATATCTGTAAAGAACATCAACTTCGAATGAGCATAAAGAAAGTAACAATACTTCATAGATTTAATATGTCTAGATTTCTTTTAAATCTCCATTCAGATTTCTAGTTTAAGGAGTTCTTTTTTTTTTTTTTTTTTGTTAATAATTCTTTTTATTCAAGGATTTTTTTCCTCTAACTAGTACAAATAGGGCAGCAAGTACACAAAACAATAAATGTATTTTTATTCAAAATTTAAATTCAAAGGCTTTTATTGCTCTCATTACAATCACCCTATTCTTGCCCTTATATTGAGATCTGTTTGCCCTAATTCTTTTCTCATTTAGTGAGCAATCAATGCATTTAGACAATTAGAAAAGCATGGAGTAGAAAAGGTTGCTCCTCCTACTACCTTCACATCTCCTACAACTAAAATCTTCTGTTTCTTACCATTTGGATTCCTAGTCTACACAGAATAGCAAACAGGAGACCTAAAATCAGAATAACATTAGCCTCCAAAACAGACTTGATCCTCAAATTGAAATATCCAAGTAATTTAATTGCTGGTGCCAGTTTATGGTTAGGAGAAAAAACCCCAATTCTAATCCCAATGTCAAGTCTATGGTTTTCAATACTAAAAAAAAATGTTATATCAAAAAATAATCCTGAGATTTTGCTAAAAGTCGAACCATCAGAAGGAACCAGTGAAAGTACAGTTGAAGAAGCAAATCATCATAGTCGACAGACAAAGTGAATAACAGAGTTGGTGAAGAGAGAAGCAATAGTCAAGTTCATAGAGGTAGTGTAAGAAATAGGTAATTCCAGCGTAGAAAGAATACCTTCACATGGATTTCCTAATCTCTTATTCTATAAGACCGTAGAAGGAATAGCTAAGAATTCCCTAAAAGTTAACCACAAACTAAGAGTAGATATGCCATAAGGAATAGCTATATTATTCCTCACGAATGAGTGAACCAAAAATGAGCTTAGGCTATTAGGTCTACAGTTTAATCCAGTTTATTAAACCGAGTATTTCCCATGTCAGAACTATTTCTTTTCTCTCACTTGATACGCCAAAAAACAGCATATCAAGTGTGTTTTCCACCTTTGGCTTTTCTCCCCTTGAAAGAAAGCCTTCTTCTTTAGTTAAGCATGTCGATTATGTGAAAATAAACTTCATCTCAAATCGAACAAACCAAAGGTTTAATATAAAATTTCAACAAACATTTATAGATAAACTAATCAGGCAAAGAACAATGGCAATTCTCTATGAACAGGTTTGAATTTGAATTCGACATATATAACAAAAACAAAAATAGAGCATAAATCAGATAAAAGAGAGGCGTACTTTGATCGGAGAAGAAACATGAAGGCGAGAAGGAGGAGAAGGGCCGATGGCTTTAAGAGTAATCTCTACAAAATTGTCATCGTCACATCCACTTTTTCTCCGATTGGCCTCCCCATCTACGATCTCTCCCATCACTTTGCGTTGATTCAATTTCGACTATCTTCTGTCCGTTACTCTTTCAAAATTTTATTTGTCCAAGGCATTGTTAACCTTGTAAATGTCGGAATCAAAATAAAATAAAATCACTTCAATTTTTTCCATTTTTTTAAATATTTATTAAAAAAAATAAATTTAATAAAATTTTTTAACTATTTATATCTTGAAATATCAAAATAAAAATATATATTTTTTAATTTTTTAAGATAAAAAATAATTAAAAAATTAAAAAAAAATTAATTTACTTCAAAAAAATTTAATAAATGATTGAAAAAAATTTTCAGAATATTTTTTTAATTTTATTTTGACTATTACATATCTTGATCCGAAAAGTATTTTAATTTTATCCGAAAACTTCTTATCTGGATCGATTTAATAAATACTACCTAGTTGAATCAACGCCAAACCTATAACCGTAAAACAACCGCATCAATGTTTCTGGTTAATTGAATCGATTTTTGCACCATAAATTTTATTTTTCAAATTATTTGATTTATAATATTTATTTTTTTAATTTTTTGAAATATTATTTGCAATTTATGTAATTTTTTGAAATTTTGTTAATGATTAATCTATACAAAAAAATCAAAATCGATATACTAATTAACTGAAACTATAATAAATTACTGAAATTTATTAATAGAGAGGTAAATCATTCCATAAATATTCCTAATATATATATATATATAAAGTTGCTCATGTTAAATAAAAAAAACTATGAACCAATCAATCCAAATGTATTGAAATTAAGATTTTACATTTTTAAGCACATTATTTTATTTCACACCATTTTTATTTATTGGCTTAATGCATCCTTTTATACTTGAATTTATATAAAAAAAAAAAACACATTTAATATCTTGAAATTTTATTTTAATTATGAAAAATAGATCTTTAATTGTTGACTGGAATACTATCAAAAAAAGTTTGAAAAAATTGAGAGAAAAAAAGGAAAAAAAATAAAAGAGGGTAGTAAATACCATAAATATGTGACATTTTGATATGGATTTCTAATCAAAACTCAGTTTGAACTGGAAAAAAAATCATATTGAACCGGAACTCGTTTAATCGGCTCGGAATCCGGTTCAACCTCAAAACACTGCGTTTCATTTTGCCTTGTTCAACGATATTCTTAAAAATCCTAGATCCCTAAATTTCCTTTCCTTCATTGGCATTTAACTCAACCCGTCTTCTTCACCGGAGCTGTCTTCGATTTGCCCTTTGTTTCTTCAAGTTTGGCCTTTGTTTCTTCCCCGGAGTTCTCTGCATCCAGGTTTGGCCTTTGTTTCTTTAGTTGCATCATTTGTTAGATTCAATTATAATCTGTAATTAACAGTTTTATTTGCTCATTGATGTAATTTGGCACATTTGCAATTCGTGATAAAAGCCTGCAATTATTAAAAGATATTATGGTTTTGATTGGCTGTTTCTTTGCAAATTTTGGTTTTGATTGCCTTCAATTGTGATCTGCGTACAGGGTTGCTATTTCTTTGGTTTTGTTTTTGATCTCCATAATTGTTCAATTGCTGATGCTGAAGGTTTATTGTTAGATTTATAAGCTCTTAAATATAAGATTTTTAGTTCCTATTGAATTGTCTATAGGTCTTGCAACAGTTTCCAGTTTATGATTAGCTAAGAGGTAAGTGTGCTTTTTTTTATTATACATAGAAGTGGATCATCTTTTTTTTTTTTTTTTTTTGCATAAATTGAACCATTTGCTGGCTCCAAGAAGTTCCATCCAATGGCATGTATATATTGCTACTTGCTAGCTGCTGCTAGGAACCAAATAGATTTTACTTAATGATGTGTTGCTACTTGCTAGCTGTTGGTCCAGTGACTTAGATTTTTTTAGCATGATGTCAAATGTGATAACTCCTAGACTTCGTAAAATTGTTTTAAAGCTCATTTTGGAACCTGAAATTAATTTTAGAATAGCAAATCATGCTGCAAGCATTATTTGCATATATATAATCAATGTTCTCCTGTCTTCAAGTTTAGGTGTCTAATCATATGTGCATATACTTGGTACATCCGTATCTTGAATCTGGTGATACTTAAATTGTTTTGTAATTTAATATTCTGTGAATTTTTTAGCACCAAGTTGAGTTCGCACTTTGTACCATCTTTGCGCTTGTCAATAATTTATTATTTGTCTTTGCCATGATGTAATTGCAAATGTAATTTATCTATCTATTTGTGTAAATTGATTTTGGTATTATTTTATGAGTTTTTGAAGCTTACCTTTTCCCTAATTGTAGACTAAGTGTTAGCATATTTGACTTGGCCACTTGGCAAAACAATTCAGTTTGGTTCTATACGTTCTTTCCCAGATTTTTGTTTATCCGTTCACTCATTTGAAAGTCATACTTGTAAAGCAGCATTTTATTTCTTTCTTTGGATTCATTGCCTCGTGTACCCTTTTTAATGTCCAGGTATTAAATCTGTTCTTCAGATGCACTACTTAGATTAGTTTACTTGCATTAGTTGGGTGAAAAATCACTTCATTCTGATCCAGTTCAATTTAATGTGAAAGCTGCTTATTATTATAAACAGAACTTCTGTTTGTGGATTTTATTATTTTGTTCTAAATCTAAGGAATTTCTGAGGTCATTGTTTTCTAAGTTTGATGGTTTCAGCTCATATGGATTTTCTCACTGCCAATAGTGAGGCTTTTTTCTTTTTCTCTTTTTCCTTTTTACTAGTCTTGTTTTAGGATGCTTTATCTACCATCTGTTTGGTTATCCCCGTTTTCTGGATATCTTATATTAGATAAATAATTATTTGAACACTGAGCTTTCTTATCATATGTTAGTAACTTTTGGGGTACTACTTTAGATATCTTGATGAAGTTGTTTACATTTCTAGGTTTTTTTCCCCTTCTTCCTCTTCTTTCTCTCTCTCTCTTTCTCTCTCTCTCTCTTCCCTGTTTCAATTGGTTCACTTATCCTGAGTTTGTCGCCTTTCACCAATTTCAGGTGTTCCAGCATCCCTTCTCTTTCTGTTGGAATGGTGATCTCGTAAATTTGGGAATAAACTCCTCAGTTACTAAGGCTGATCTCATTTTGATGGTTCAAAATGCTTCAACACCAAATAGTACAATCGCCGGCAAGGCTAGGGCTTACAAACCCAAACTCGCCTTTGCTTCAAAACCCTACTCCTCCCAAATTTCCCTCTTCATCCTCTCAACAGCAACTGCCACCCCTGCACCAGCAACAGCAACAACCGCATCCCCCAAATTCCTCCACCACTGCCACTGCCCCTGCCACAACTACCACATCCTCTGCTCTCCTCTCTCTTCTCCCTCCTCTCCGTCGAGCCCAATCTCTTCTTCTCCAAATGGCCTCCTTAGCCTCAAAGTTGTTTGAAGCCTCTCCCAATCGGTCCCTGTGGCTCTCTTCCTTTCGTGGATCACTACCTATATTTCTATCTTCTCATGCTAAATCAATGGCTCCACCCCCACTCGAATCTACTCCTTCCTCTAGTAAGGAAATTATCTCTCTTTTTACTTCACTGCAAACCCAACTCTTTGAAGCTGTTGCTGAGCTCCAGGAAATCCTCGACCTTCAAGATGCCAAGCAAAGACTTGCCCGAGAAATTAAAATTAAAGATTCTGTGCTCCTCAACTTTGCCAATAAACTCAAAGAAGCTGAAGTAGTTCTTGATATTCTAGTTGATGATTACTCTGCTTATCGCCGTCCCAAAAGAGCGAAATTGAAAGCAATAGAGGATGTTCCTGAGGATGATGATGTGAGCAGTACAACTATTGCTTCTCAGCTCAATTTGTCGGATATATTATCTTATGCTCACCGGATAAGTTACACCACCTTTGCACCTCCAGAATTTGGTGCTGGACAAGCACCGCTTCGTGGGGCATTGCCTCCTGCTCCGCAAGACGAGCAAATGCGAGCATCTCAGTTGTACATGTTTGCTGATCTTGATGTGGGATTACCCAAAAGGGATGAAGCTAAGGAGAAAACCATTGAGGCAATCATTGAGCCTCCCCCACCATCGCAGCCAGTGGATTCCAATCTGCTCACCAATTTCGCTGGCTTGCTTCCCCCCAATTTCACTGTTCCTTCAGGATGGAAACCAGGGATGCCTGTGGTGTTGCCAACAGATTTACCTCCGCCACCACCAGGATGGAAGCCTGGGGACCCATTGCCTCCCATTGAGTCCCTTCCTATACCTGGGATGGTGGATCAACAAAGGCAGCCAGTTGCTCCTCATGGATTGCCTAAGCCTCCTGAGACAATACAGGTTCGACATGTGCAAATTGATATTCTTGATCAGGATGATGATAGTAGTGACTACAGTAGTGATGATGGGAGCTCTGATGATGATGATTGAGAGAGTAATGGTACAGATTTGGTTGAATGTATGAATTACTGCAGATAAGTATACACTATTTACATATGAATGACTGCAGATAAGTATACACTTTTTAGGAGTCAATATATGTGAAATTTGCAGTCACATATGATATGGCTATATTTTTTTTCCATGCAAAATTTAGGTCGGAATTGGAATTGTTATAATCCTGTTTTTTGCCCAGACTCTGTAATGCCAAATGACATAATGGTTCTACTGAAATGCCTTTTGTAATGTGTTAAGATATTTGAATGCCATTTTCCTTTTGCAAGAGATATAATTAGATTTGTTAGCACATGTCCTTCTTCAAAGAAGAAAAGGAGGCAGTTGGTATTTTTCATATGTTGGTTGGATTGATTATGGTGGTGATGACCTTGATATATATGAGTAGAGATACTGGAATAACCATAACTCTCAATTTTCTTCTTGTAAAAGCTATCATGCGGTTCAGATTGTTACAAGGTTTTGAATAATATGTATTTGTGGATGAATAATAAGCCAAAAATGGGCCTACGTTCTGCTATGTTGCTATCCTTTCTTACATCAAATTTTATCAATTCACTCTTGAATTTCTAATCAACAGCTGAATTTAATATGTTATTTCAATTTTAATGTGTTGTTAAAAAATCATTTTTCTTGATTTTTTAGTCACTTATTTTGGTAAAGACTTAAGCAAGAGACCTTAAATATCCTGAATTAAATATCTTATTTCAATATATCCATTTCTTATGATTTTGTGGCAGAAGAATATTATACAAAATTTCATTTCATAACCAATAAACAATTTCACAAAATCGCAATAGTTATTTATAAAGGAATAAAATAAAATAAATAGATTATTTATAAAGAAAAAAAAAAGAATTTTATTGTATTAATTAAATTTGTAAAACTTCAACTTCGAAAGGATGAAAAGGTCAGGATTTTCTTGAGTTTAGCCAAACAAAATACTGACATATAAATATAATTGCTACAACTGTTACTTTATTTCAAAGTAGAGTTAATTATCATCTCTAAAATAAATATTGAATGTTTATGTAATAATTGAATTGAAAATAAGAATTAATTTTATAGATTAATTTTTTATTGGACCCAAAAATGAGAAATAATATTAATGAAAATGAAATAATGATAAGAGGTAGTGCAAGCGAGTATTTTTGAAATAAGGGGAGTTAGGATGAGGCTTTTGCTGGCCACCATTCGTCCAAAGATAAAATGAGAAGAAGATAGAATTGTGAGGCTCTTTCAACTCCCCATTTGGCTCCCAATTTTTACTATTCATTCAAGAAAAACAAGAAGATAATATGGCACTCAGAATGTGGGCTTCTTCCACAGCCAATGCACTCAGAATCTCTGCTGCCTCCAAATCTCACCTCTCTTCTTCAAGATGCTTCTCTACTGGTACTCTTTTTTTCTTTTTCTTTTTTGATAGTATAAATTTAGAGAACTTATACGTTATCGGAAAATGTGTAGTTCTTGATGGGCTCAAGTATGCTACTTCACATGAATGGGTGAAGCATGAAGGCTCCGTAGCTACAATTGGCATCACTGACCATGCTCAGGTCATTTTCTCCTCTCTCATTTAATTGCCATTCCATATCAATTAATTTTTGTGGGTATAGTTAGATAAATCTGAAAATTGTGAAAAGATTCAAACTTTAACATGCTTAATTTGAGAATTTTATGGAGGATATAAGATTAAGAATGATAAAAAATTGCAGGACCATCTGGGAGAGGTGGTGTTTGTGGATCTGCCAGAAAAAGGAGTGGCAGTGAGTCAAGGGAAGAGCTTTGGTGCAGTGGAGAGTGTGAAAGCAACAAGTGATGTTAATTCCCCAATCTCTGGTGAGGTTGTTGAGGTTAACGCTAATCTTTCTGAAGCACCTGGCAAGGTCAGATCAGTCTTCCATTTATAATCAGTTCTGTTCATTTGTTTTTTTGGGTCTAATTATTAAGTTTATTTCAGATAAACTCGAGTCCATTTGAAGAAGGATGGATGATCAAAGTAAAGCCAATCAATCCATCAGAATTAGAATCCTTACTTGGACCTAAGGAATACACCAAATTCTGTGAGGAAGAAGATGCTGCTCATTAGAATACTGTGTTGGACTAACTTGTTTCTTGTCAATAAATCTATTTGTTATATTAATTATGTGTTTGAGCAACTTGTTATAACTTAAAATTGGGTTATTATTGCTTTTGGGTTTCTCATTAGTTCCCACATCCAGCTATTGAATGTTCAGTTTGACTTATTGCTTAGCCGGGAACTCTCCAAGAAAGCAACATGCCCTTCTACACAGTCAAAAGAATGCTTGTCTATCAGCCTTTGGTTCCTTCGCATTTAAGAATCTAAGCAAGAACTGAAATTTGGTGTGTTTGTTTGTGAAAAGTTGGTTAAGTCTGCTGATCTTTTTAAAAGAACTAAATAGCTCAGGTGTTGGATAATACCATCTAAAAGATCCATCAGTACCTGAATTGGACCAAGCTCTACCCTTACCACATACCCGATTCACTTGTTCAATTAACAAACATCCAAATATTAGTTTTATGCATCTAGTGCTACCCTCTGAGAACTATTACTTGACTGCGTCAAGAAATGCAAAATATGCTAGGCTATTCGTAATAACACCCCAGCTTATTAATATTAGATAATTTAAGTACAAACACATGCATTTGCATGTAATAAGAATCCCATGTCATGTACTCTTTACGATTTCTTCTATATTGTGTTTTATACTACGGATCACATGCATTAAGTAGCAGTTTAAGATCTATATCAAACAGATGTATGAACGTAAGTATCGAACAATAAAGAATGTCTTTTATAATATGTAATGATGTGCAACATTGAACCTAAACCAGATTGTGTTTAGGGCATATCACTAGCATGTGAGATATGGTGAGGAAGCCAAAGAGAATAGAAAAATTGGGTGTTCACACTCAGCAGCTCTGATACCATAATAGAATTCTCAGCTCAAATATTAATAATGATATTGATGGATATTTAGGCAAAAGAACTAGCAATATAATAGGAAATATAATTCTGTACTAAATAGAAATATAATATATACTCAGATTTCAATATTACCTATTAATCCTATTCATTACAAATATTAACTGCTTATTTTGAATTAAGGCCTCTAAATTCTTTGGAAAAATTGTCTGGTAATAATATTGGTAAACATCAAATATAACACAAAATTAATTGAGTTACAAGTAGAGTTAGAAAATTTTGTTTGGAGGCTTAAAAAATGAGATGAACTTTTGTTGGGACAATGTTTAATCTGACTTAGACAAATAATTCTAAAATTAACTTTTAGACCAAATTAGAACAGAATTTAGGTACATAAATAAATAACAATCTTTAAAACCCAACTCCTATTTTGGCCAACTGCGGTTGTCTCACCTCTAATATGCTTTTCAACACCTGTACATATAAAGAACCACTGTGCTAAGCATAAAACTTAATGTGGATTAAACTATGCATGATGGTGACTACTCACAGTTACACACAAGTGAGACATAACAATAAAATAACAATAAGTAAAGCATAATGTTAAATATATAACATAATTTAGCAAGTATTAATTCTCGGACACATAATTAAAGAGCCATTCAAAACATAATTTGGAACATAATAGAATAGATATCAGAGCCTTATAGAATATAACTGGAACCAAACCTGAACAAAACAGATAACGGATCAGAACAGAATCGATTACAGATCATTACTAAGTTGCCTGCTAATATGTTAAGATGTGGGTAATGGGAATAGAACGGAAGATGCCCCAATTGAGTATCAAACAGAAATACCAATAAGGTATAAATAGAAGAGGTAATAACCTCATATACATCTTATAGCACTAATGTCAGAATAGATGTACATATAGAATAGAGCTATGATGTAGGAGTTCAAGAACATGAAGGAACAAGAGTTTGCGATCAGGAAGGAGCTAGGAAATCGAAACAAAGAATGGGGATTTGGTTGTATATATTAGACCTTAATGCAAACACATCTACTATATATGTGTGCCACACAACTTGTCCTTCATGAGAAATTGATAGCAGAAATTATAGATATGTATTCTCCTGTGCACTCACTAATATCCTTTCGCCTTAGTACTCGAGGCAGTAGTTTTAGCTGACCTTTGGATATGGCTTGCATTCTTTGGAGTTGCCAATCGAGCAATGATTCCAACATTGCATTTTATACCAATAAGCACTGTTGGATGACATGCTAGAAGGTTGAGCTCTTGAGATAAATTATATTATCAATGGCAACAATTATACCATAGAATATTATTTAAGAGATGGAATATATCCCGAATGGACAACATTTTTCAAAACAATTCCTCGACCACAAGGAGAGAAGAGACAATTGTTTGTAAAATATTAAGAATCGGCACGAAAGGATGCCAAACGTGCATTCCTGCTCGATCATGAACCAAGGAAAACCCTGTAATTAATGATTATGAGAACTTGTATCATATTGAATAATATAATTATTGAAGATGAGAGGGACACATATACTGTTAACTTAACCGTCATTCGATCAGTTCTATGATAATTTGTCCCACAGCTTGCCATAATCAAATTTGTAGAAGAATTTTTTGCCTCTTATAAGGAATATATCCATAATAATATTCAAATTCGAGATAGAGAAAAACGTTGATAACTAGTAAGAGAATAAAAAAAGAGAATCATTAAAGTATTTTTCTAGTCTCTCATGATATGACATACATGTAATAAATATAGGCGCACATCAAAATTGTAGATAAATTTCTTATGGTAGCTATAACTATTAGGGATAAGAATGGACCGGTTAACTAGTGCACGAGTAAAAAAATTAATCAGTTCATTAATATCAATTTTTTAAAATTACTGACAATTAACTAATCCGTTACATTCAGTTAACCACTCCATCGATTTCAATTTTTCAATTTGGTTAACCAATATTTTTCGATTAACCATTAAAATTTATAACATAAAATTATATAAAAAAATTAGACAAAGTTCAATTTAATTTTCAATGTGTAAAGTAATTTAATATAAAAATTACGAAATAAATAATTTACTAACCAAAATTCATGTTCTATAAATTAATAGCTAATATTATAAAATAAATTTGATATTTATTGAAAATTATTATATTTGATTCTAAGTCAAATAAAATTTTAGATAATATTAAATATTATAATATAAATTCTAAAATATAAAAAGAATAAAATTAAATACTATTAAGTAAAACATAAACATTAATATGTGATAAAAAATTATATAAAAGTTAATTGGATACTATATATAAATATTAATATATAATTAAAGAAAATAATATAATATAAATTTAGTTTAAAGCATTATATAAATTTTATAAAAAATAAAAGTATAAAAATAAAAATATATTTTAAAATATTATTTTATGTAAATTTTAAAGAGAAATAAAAAAATTAAAGATAAATAAATAAATATATATATATATATATAAATTAATTATAATCGATATTTAAAAATTTAAACCGTAATTATTAATCGGATACTATATATAAATATTAATATATAATTAAAGAAAATAATATAATATAAATTAGGTTTAAAGCATTATATAAATTTTATAAAAAATATAAAAATAAAAGTATAAAAATAAAAATATATTTTAAAATATTATTTTATATAAATTTAAAAAAAAAAGAAAAAAATTAAAGATAAATAAATATATATATATGAATCGGTTATAACCGATAATTAAAAGTTTAAATATTAATTAAAAATATAAAAATTATAATTAAATTCATCAAATCGATTAACCATAAAATTGATACGTAAAAATTAATTCGATTTCGAATCGATTTTATGTTTAAATATATTTTCAATTTTTTTTCCTCTAATAACCGTAAGGAGAGAGAATATTTTGCAGTTTCACATGTATCGCGTGACATTACGTACAAATTGTCGTTTAGCTAAAAATTCGCAGCAACCAACAAATTCTTTGACTTGCAGCTAAAGTTAAATACTCAGAGAGAGAGAGACTTTTCCCGCCTTCACATGCAAAATTCTTCTGTTTCTTTCCCTCTTTTTTTATTCATTTAAATTAAATTCAAATTTAATTTATAGTGGCTATTGCTTTTGACCTGTTAGGGATCTAAAGTTAAAATATCCTTTTATATTTTTAAAAATTTTATTTATTTTTAGCTGAAATTAAAAAATAATAAAATAAAATATATTAAATAAAATATATAATAAATAAAGATATATATGTAAATTTATTTTTAAAATTTTAAAAAAATATTTAAAGTAGAATAAAATATAATTAAAAAAATAATTTTTTAAAATGAAACGAAAATAATATTATAAAATTTCAGTTATCTTATACTTGAAGACATGTTCCCTCTAATTAGGGACTTGTCAAAACTTAAGAAACACTAATTTCTTATACATTTATTGCAGAGGTAAATATTAAATAATTAAGAAAGCCATTGCTCACTGTTACTCGACATGTTATGTTATATATATATACTCTTTTACATTCCATTCCATAATTTTAATATTCTTCTTTTTAGTGTAAAAAGTAAAAACTAGCTACGTGTTCAAATTGACCTTTAGAATTAGACCTTTTAGTAAGGGTCAATTTTTTAAAAAATCAAATTTTGAATCGAATTTACTTGTAATTTTTAATTTATTGTTAAATAATATTCTACATTTTTTCAGATAAATTCTTTTTTCTTGTGCCCCAAACAAAATGTTTTTTAATTCCGCTCATGCCCTTCCTGCTTATATTACTTAACAAAAATTTGTAAAAGCTTTTCCTTATCAAGTGATGGAAATATCTAAGGTTAAGTGGAGCAAAAAATTTATGATTATTATTGAATTAAAATTTAAAAAGAGTCTCCAAAATAAATTAGATGGATCACTGTTATATTTTAGATATATATATTTAAGAAATTTTTAAAAAGTTATGCACACCCTCAGTTAGTTTCAAGAAGTTGTATTATGAACCAGAAATTATTTCCTATCTATCTCACATTAATAAATGAACTGAAAAATAAAAATCTAGTAACGACTAGAATTTGATTTGATGGCTAGTATTCAACAAAAGGTGTTGAAAACTTTAAGTCCAGTTATTTTTAATGATATTTTTATAATTAGATATTAGATGTATTTCTTTAAAAAAAAAAAAAAGAAAAAGGAAATTGAAGTGTGAATATATAAGAAAAAACATAAAATTATTAGTACTAATTGAAAAGGAAAGCAGCTGGTTGTTTTTACTTTTAGATATTAGGACAAAATAAGTTTAACAGGACTAACATGTTGATTTAAAATATGAATTCAAAGATGTCGTGATGTATTTTTCCATATATATATATATATATATATATATAGATTTTTTTTACTATTCACTTGTTCAAAATTCAAAAACTAATAGTAAGTAGTTTAGATGATCTAAAATGAGATTTCAAATTCAATATTTGTATTGTGTATAAAGTGTACGCTGTTAGAAAGATTTCTCGTAATTATATATATATATATGTTGGTAGCTTAATTACTTATATAATTTCAAAAAGATCGAATCCACTACCAAGAAATTCATGCACGAGATTTCAATTTTCAACCTCTTCCATTAATTGTTTTCTTGGCTGGCCCATAGTTTTTTGAATGACTAGATTAAGATTACCTTTCTTTTTCCTAGTTAACAAAAATGTATGAAGAATTTTAATTTTATGAAAATGAAGAAATTAGTAACATTTACTCCATTTATTTTTTTATCAGTCATTTTTGTTATTTTTATTAAGATTAAAAAATAATAAATAGATTTAAATTTAGTATTAAATTACATGATTAATATTAAATTATCAAACTTGATTTATTCTGATTTTAAAAAAAAATAAATTATATTAAAAATTTAAAAGTAATAAATAAATAAAATTTAAATTTTATTTAAAAATAACATATAAAAAAAATTGTAAAAGTAACAGATTATGATATCAGTGGTTAAGAACATTTCAGCGGCAAATGTGCGTTTCAATGTCATGGAAAATGGCGAAAACGTGCCTTTACTACTCTGCTTATATATATATATATTATTTTATTCATTTTATTTTAAAATATTATTTTTTATTTTATTTTTATCTATTTTAAATAATTTTTTCGAAATTTAAGAAATAAATTTACATAAATATTCATATTTATCATGTACTT
The DNA here is from genome assembly GCA_037975025.1 of Excoecaria agallocha. NCBI lineage: Eukaryota > Viridiplantae > Streptophyta > Magnoliopsida > Malpighiales > Euphorbiaceae > Excoecaria > Excoecaria agallocha. The sequence continues at coordinate 71,026,060 of CM075810.1, forward strand.
TATTAAATATTTTTTTATCACTTTCTACCTTCAATTAAAATTAAATGAAAATTTTAAAAATATAAAAGGATATTTTTATCGATTATTATAAATTTTTTTTAAATAAAATTGAGATATTCTACTCAATTTTTTTAATTTTCATAACAAAATAACTAGAAAATTACAATTTAAAATAGTATGAATGGAGTATCATATTAGTATAATATTTTTTAAAAAAATTAATTTTGTTAAAAAGAAAATATACTAATTAAAAACATGAAAGTCAACTAAGCTTTGAACTTATCGAGTCGATTTTAAGGTTCATTGAACTGAATTACTTGTAAATGAATATTCTAGATGTAATATTTTGGTAGTTGACATAGTTGGAAAATAATTTTCAATGCATCGAGCTAGTTATCAAATTTGAAATTAAAACATAATAAAATATTATATATATTTGAATTTAAAATTATAAATTTTACTTTGTTAACACATTTAGGAATCACCACTAGTTTAACACGTTTGAAAGTTTCCAATATAAAAATTGAACAGACAGATATATTTTTTTTAATTTTTTTATAATGTATAAAAAAAATCAACTGAATCTAAAGAAAGAATCAAATCAAAATTAATGAATGCCATTTGATTTTCACTACCTAAATGATCATTTTTGATGGATTTTTAAAGAATGTGTTTATACTCATAACCCTTACTGTTATTGGTATATTTTTATGTATAGATAAAAGTATTCATTAATTCTATACCAATTTTTTTTAATTTAAAAACTACTTACTCTATTTTTTAATTCGTTACTCTTATTTTTTTATTTAAATTAAAAAATAATAAATATATTTAAATTTAGTATATAAATAAATAAATAAGAGATAAAAGGGAGTGATTAATTAAATTTTGCATAATCTTTCGTTTGAGGATAGCAATGTAGAAGGGAGAAATTCAGAGTTGATTGGCGGATAAGCCAAATGACTTTTCATGTTACGAATTGAGCATTAATACCTGATTTTGCTGATACCAGAAAATCTGAAAAAACATACTGAATAATAGGAAAAGACAAAAGCACCCCTCGCATTTTTCTTCCACCATGCGGGACTCCATTGTAATTAAGAGAGAATCTGTGTCCAAAATTGTGAAACTAAAAATAAAGTAAAAATCACAGTCTGGCCCAAGCCAAGTAGAGCCCACAAAGTATCTGCTGGCTATTGAAGTGGGACCCAATTAATTAAACATAAATATATTTATATTATTATTACAACAAAAGAAGCAGCTTAAGCATTTGGCAAATCAAATGCCAGGTGTAACCGTCAAACTAAAGAACCAACCAACAACTACACCCAACAACACAAAACCAAAACAAAATTTTCAAAATCAAAAACACCAAAAACGATCAAACAAAAACAAGGTCTTCGCTCCCTCTATCCCTACCCCTATAAATATTTTAGAAAGAGAAGAAAACCATTCCCTTCTCTCTCTCTTTGCTTCTGAACTTTGCCGGAATTTCATTTCAAAACGAAGGAAGAAGAAAAGGATTTTTGTTTTTTGTTTTCCTTTTCTTTCTTCCTTTCGTTTTCTCGGAGTTCGAAAAGAAGGTGGCGAATCAAATGTGATGGGAAGTGGACAGTCCATCCTCTTCCCTTGCTTCAAACCGGCGACTAACCCGACTCCCAATGACCAGCCGGACTTGATCTTTTCACCCACTGAACCCTTGGATGAAACCCTAGGTCATTCCTTCTGCTACGTCCGATCTTCTAACCGCTTCCTTTCTCCTACCCCTTCCGATCGTTTTCTTTCTCCTTCTAACTCTCTCCGCTTCTCTCCTTCTCGGTCTGGACCCGTTACCGAGACCCGACCCGGCCTTCCCGAGACCGGCTTCAAGTCCATTTCCGGTGCTTCCGTCAGTGCTAACTCTTCCACGCCCAGAACTGTCCTCCAGCTTGATAATATTTACGACGATGCCATTGACACCGCTGGTTTTCCTGCTGCTGGTGTTACCGGTGGCGGAGTCAAGAGCAGTATTGTGAACGTGGATGGATTTGAAAGCACGGCGTCTTTTAGTGCCTCGCGCTTGCAACCGGTGCCACGTGGCGGTGAGGGGTTCTTTATGTCGGGTCCCATTGAGCGTGGTGCACTCTCCGGTCCGCTCGACGCCAACTCCGGGGCCGACAGTAGCGGCCGGGTGCACTTCTCGGCGCCCCTCGGTGGCATTTATGTAAAAAAGAAGCGGAGGAAGGGCATTTCTGGTATTAAGAGAGCGATTAATCGGAACGTATGGGAGAAGAAAAAGCCCTGGGTGGTCCCGGTGCTGAATTTCGTGAACCGGAGGGAGAATTCGGGTACCGTGGAGGATAGGGAGAGCAAAGAGGAGAGTAATGTACAGTGGGCCTTAGGGAAAGCGGGAGAGGATCGGGTCCATGTGGTTGTATCAGAGGAGCAGGGGTGGTTGTTTGTTGGGATTTATGACGGGTTTAACGGCCCTGATGCGCCGGAGTTCTTGATGGGAAATCTCTATAGGGCTGTGTATAATGAACTCCAAGGGCTGTTTTGGGACATGGAGGAGCCCGAAGAGTGTAGTGTAGCATCCACAATTATAATGGAAAGTGAAAATAGAACTAACCTATCACTAGAAAAGAGCGGTAGAAGTAATGCGGAGAGCTCAATTATTAACGGAGGGGAATCGAATTTAGCTTTGCAGGATCAAGGGACTGGAGCTAAAGCTAATCCATCTAGGGAATTGATTGTTGAAAAAGATGAGGGGGCTTCAATTAGTGGGGCTGAGTCCAGATTGGCGCCCCACGAAAGAACAAAGAAGGTTACGTTTCAGTCAGAGGGAACAGAGATTACACAGAGAAGGCGGTTATGGGAATTTCTCGCCGAAGAAAATGCAGAGGATGGCCTTGATCTTTCGGGGTCTGATAGGTTTGCGTTTTCAGTTGATGATGCAATTAGTGTTGGCAATGCAGGTTCTGCCGCCAGTAGAAGGTGGTTGCTGCTGTCAAAACTGAAACAAGGATTGTCGAAACACAGGGACAAGAACTTGTTTCCATGGAAATTTGGATTGGAGGGCAAGGAGGAGAAGGTGGACAGCAGTAGAGTGGAGGAGAGGGCTTTGAAGCGGAAGCGGAGAGATGGGCCTGTAGACCATGAATTGGTTTTGAGGGCACTATCAAGGGCGCTAGAGGTGACGGAATTAGCGTACTTGGATATGACTGATAAGGTGCTTGATACAAATCCGGAGTTAGCGTTGATGGGCTCGTGTTTATTGGTGGCGTTGATGAGAGATGAGGATGTGTACGTGATGAATGTGGGTGATAGCAGAGCAATTGTTGCGCAGTATGAGCCACAAGAGGTTGGCCCTAGCGTGTGTGGTGGTGGTTCGAGCGTGGAGGGGGTAGCTGAGGGTCCTACTCGAGCCACGAAGTTGGCAGCATTGCAGCTGTCAACTGATCACAGCACAAGCATTGAAGAAGTAAGTTTTTAGTTTTTCTAAAATCTGTTAACTGATTCCTTAAAACCTATTAACCGATTCCTTTCTCTAAGAGGATGGTTGTCAAGTTTAATCATCAATGTTTTGGACAATTACATCTTATATGCTTTTGGCTGGGTGAGCATGTAGATTTTCTCTCTTTTGCCTCTGGCAAAGGTAAATGTCCGGAGTCATTAGGACAACACTGATGTTGACAATTTATGTACCTTCCCCTGGATCCTTGCTTTCCTTTTGTAACAAGAAGCTTCAGCTACTTAGACCACTTATTTTATGCAATAGAAGATTGACACGAGAAGAACTTTTTGAAACGTCGCTGATAAGTTATGTGTGAATGGATCCCTTTCATTGTTGCATGAGCTCTGACTTGCTATACATTTTTCCTTATTTAGTGAAAACCGCATGCAATTATCTCATTATGTAAGTGTTTTTCTTCAGTATTTGAATTAGATTTTGAAACTTGAATTAAGGCGTTACATTTAGTTTCATTATATGATTCCTCTGCAGCTTTAATCTTGCAACGTCCAAGTTCTGGCAATTAATTGGCACAGGGAAGTACTTGCCCATGCTAGGTGTACATACACCACCACCACTCATTTGCGTGGAGCCTGTGAGTGTGAGAGTGGTGTATATGCACCTGGTCAAGAGGTTTACTCCTTGATTTTTCAAACTAACCTCTTTATTGAAGAACACTGCATTAGCAGTAAATTGCTTCCTTATTTCTTGGTGTTTTTTTTTTTTACCATATCTCTCTGTTTCTTAATTATTATTAGCCTTTTATTTATGTCAAATCATGATTCAAGGCATATTTAGTGTTTCTGACTAATATGTTGCATGACAAGTTGCTGAACGAGATTTTGACATGTTAAGGAACACTTTTGGTGGGCATACTTATGCCAAGTTGCCACGTTTCACTGCTGAATCTCGAACTTTGGAAGTGCCATTGAACAAGTCTTCTTGTATAGCTTGAAGTATTTTGCATATGACACTTCTAATTTTTCCTTTTCCTTTTCCTTTTCTATTTTTATTTTTCAAATTTTTGAACTAGCAGGCCTCTATTTAATTGCCTGTAAATTGAAATGCATGCCATGAGTAACATCCTCTTCCACACATTCTAATTTTGGTGGGTCAGGAGATATGGTGAAGCTTGCTTTCACTTTGTCTTGCTTTCTTTTATTTCTTGCTTATTAGGAAAAGACCTAGAAACTTCCTTCCATGTCTTTTTGTGTGTTGAGTTATGCTCGAAAATGATGGATGCCTCTGTTGTCAACATCTTTTGTTTTTTTGGCATTTGCATGCAATTTTCAATTGGTCAATTACTGTAGTCTTTTTGCTGTTGCTTAGATTAACTGATATTATTTTTTTTCTCTATAGTATTAGGTTTAAGCTTAGTTGAATCTTTGAGAATTCGGCCTTGCATATGTTTGAATTGTCTAATTTGTTTGATGTTGTATGGAGTCCTCTATTAAACTAAACTGTGCTTAAGTTGATTTTAACTGTCTCCTCACTGTACTTTTAAATGGATCCGTGTCTTTGTAGGAAGTGATTAGCTATAAGCTACCTAGTTGGTACACAGTTGGCCTCTTTTGTTTGGCACATAGGAAGTGGTCTAGAGAATTGTGGATTTTGATTCGAATTTTTAGTTACTTTATTGTCCATCATAACCTGAGAATGAAGTATTTAAGTGACAAATCGACGTTTCAAGTTTGGTTTGCAACTTCTTGCTGTTAATAGGATTGTGATTTGACAATGGATAAAACATTTTGCCTTTATTATCACTGAAAAAATGAACTCCTTGCTATATGATGTAGAGCCATTTGAGAGAGCTCCAGTGCCAATTTTGGAAACAGTTTTGGAATCCCGTGATACTAGTACAGTTGTTTTTGCCTCGGAGCATGAAGCATGCTTGGATTATCTTTCTTTCAAAGTCTTGATTCTTGAATTTGATGCATAACCTGTAGTATGCAGGGATAATTATTGAGCTGTTCCATCATGAGCAGTGGCAGATGTGCCTTTGCAAACTTATATCTTGATTGATCAAAGTTTAATAACAATGTCAAGTTCTTATTCTAAATCAGCTCCCTGGTTTATATATATTTACACACACAAAATTGAAATAGTTCTTCAACTTGTGCAGGAAATCTTAAGAATCAAGAATGAACACCCTGATGACAGTCAATGTATAGTAAATGATAGAGTAAAAGGTCGTCTGAAGGTTACCAGATCGTTTGGTGCAGGATTTCTCAAACAGGTTTTTTCATCAAAGTTCCTTTGTAGAACTTTTTTTTTCTTAAGCTTGATAATCTTTTTATTTCAATAGTGATGCTTGATGAAAAAAATAGAACCTATTATAACAATGTTTTCAAAATCTGCTGCTTTGTTTTAGTGTGGATTGAATCATTTATATTAATGATTAACATATTTCAAAATATCTAAATAACTTGTCTTTGGTTGATTCTATTTTGTACCATTATGGGTGGATCCTGTACCAGAACCAATGGTCGGACATGCTTTGTTAGCATTGTAAAATGTTCAATAGTTAACACAGTTATATATATATGCTGCAATATATGTATATATATTGAGAATTTTCAAGTCTTTTGTACACACACAAACTCAGGTCCACCTCTACATCATGTATGAATACCAGGTTCAGAAAGAGCATTTTGGAATATGAAAGTGGCATATTATAACCACTTGAAATCATGACTAAATGGATTTTCTATATACTTTTGAATTATGGAAACCATAATGACTTGAAGTGGTTAGTTTTGGAATGTTAGTGAATTTCATGAAGTTGTGCAAAGTAGTTGCCATATAGCATTACATGTGGTAATTGGTGTTTTTGCAGTCAAAATTAAGGAGTGGATTTTTTTCCTCTTTTTTAAGGGAGCTGGGTTTGGGCCTGAAGACAACAAAACATGAGCCCTTTTCAAATCCATCATAATGTTGTGGTACAAGTTTCTCATTCACTAATTAATTGACTAGTCTGCTTTTTGTCATTTTCTGTCTCTTTAGAAGTAATGTGTGGTTAACTGCCTCAATGTATATGGTTCAGTTTTGACTGTGAACCCAAGATGCTTCAAATATTGTCAATATTATTCAAGAATATTGCAGTTCTGTCCAATTCATTTTGGGATTTAACATGTACTTGTTGTTACAAATCAATAATTTACATATTAATATGGTGTTGATTTTGGTACAGCCCAAATTTAATGATGCATTGTTGGAGATGTTTCGGAATGAGTATATTGGCAGTGCCCCATACATCTCGTGCACACCTTCTCTTTGTCACCATCAATTGTGTCCAAGAGACCAATTTTTAGTCCTATCCTCTGATGGATTATATCAGTATCTGACTAATCAGGAAGTGGTTTCTCAAATTGAGACTTTCATGGAAAAGTTTCCAGATGGAGATCCAGCACAGCACCTGATAGAAGAGCTTCTTTCTCGTGCAGCCAAGAAAGCTGGTATAGATGGTTATGTTTTTCTGCATGTTTACTTCAGTTGGTTGATATGCTTATTCTCTTTCTGGTTCTTGCATAATGTGTAGTAGTAATTTTCAGATTCTTAGGAAGCCTGCTGGGACAGTTTGCTGCTAAGATAAACATATAGAGAATTAAGAAGTATTTAGTTAGTTGTGATGCTTGGTGTGTTTTTAATGGTAATGAGGCCGTGTGTTACCAAAAGTTGCCTTTTGCACCAGAGATATTAGGTTTATATTGCCTTTGTGCAGTAGGTTGATGCTAGAAATTCTTAAAGAAAATAAAAGAAATAATAATAATAAATAAAGAAAGAAGGTGAAACCACATTGGCTAAACAGGTTATAGAAGACTATCTGCCATAGCCACTTTTTACTACTTGTAACTTTTGGTTTTTCTGTTTGAGTTTTTCTCCGCTTTGCCAAATTGGTATATTGGAGTTGGTATCATGTTGTCAATGATTTTGTGTGTTCAAACTCAATGCCAATTCATATTTCCTATGTCATTACTTTATTTGGGTGGAGCATCAACTTTTTATTTCTTTCCTTTTCTATCTTTGCCCACTACATTAACGTCAAAGCTCATCCTTGTACTTATTTGAAGTTTGCAAGAGAGCAAAAAGAAAATATTTAAGTCTTTTGTGATGCAATCAGATTTAGTATAAAGTCAATTTACGTGTACGATTGACAGAAGGTTAGGCTTTATAAGTAGGTAGTGCTTTAAGCATAAAATAAATTTGGATATTTTCTTTGGTAATGCACACGCTGCATTGGAGATACGAGTCACAGAGAAAAGTAGGGTGGCAATTACTTGAATGGAACACATGGCAGGTGTAATTAGTTCTATTGTTTACTCTGCACCAAATTGGATATGGAATTCCTATAACATGGTGTGAGTTATTACACAAAATTGTCATTCTCACCCATGTGTTGGTTGTCTACAGGTATGGATTTCCATGAATTGATAGACATCCCACAAGGAGATCGGCGGAAGTACCATGATGATGTTACTGTTATGGTGATATCTCTTGAAGGAAGAATCTGGAAATCATCAGGAAAGTACCTTTGAAATCTTGGTATGCTGTTGCTCAGCTTATGTAAGTGAGGATGATTCAATTCTCAAGTTGAGCACTGTGCAACCATATTAGAGAGTTCAAAGCATTATCCATCTCTTCATGGATCATAAAACGTATAATTTGGGTGCTATACATAGTTAGCAGCAGCCCTGAAGGAAAATAGCCTAAGACTTACTATGCTAGATAGCGGTGAATAGTTGAGTAGATGTCCCGGAAGCTAAAAAAGAATATACAAGGGAAATATGCGGATGGGATTGGTAGGATCGAGCCTTAGAAGATTACAAGTACAAAAGAAGGGGCCTTTTTTGTTTCTGTTTCTGTTTCTCCCTCTCTCTCTTTTTTCCTTTTAAACTGAAACTGATGTTTCTTTTAGGTATTTTGCATAGAATTGGAGACTTCTTTCCATTATAGGTGTCAATTTTTTTTTCTTTTTCCCTTTTAGAACAAAATCAATGGAAAGAGGGATCTCTGTAAAATGGAGGGGGTACACTGAACTCTTATCAGTTCCTAGTTTAAAAGTGAGCTCTGTAATTTTGAAGGTGGATTTCCACCAACGCGGTTCAAATGAATTGAATCTTCTCTTCTTAATCTTTGTATCTGAACATTTGGATTTCCTTTCTTTTCGGCATTCCCCTTATATTGTAAGCTCCAACTAGACAATATTCTGAGCAAACAAAAGTTGAGAAAGAGAAAAAGGGCTTGTTTTATGTTTATAATTCGTTGCTAAAAAACAACAGCTGATAAAAAATATATCTATTTAATTGAATATATCTAGTTGGAGCTCAATCCGCAAAGCCAACTCAAAAAATGCATTTTTTGTTAGAAAACTAAAGATAAGGGAATTGTGAAGATGACCGTAGCAATTAACTTGAAGGCATGTCTCAATGACACTTTCTCAAGTTTTAAGCAAATTTCCTTTATGATACTATACAATGAAGTTTTCTGGTACTTCAATAATTGAAAAGGTCCTAACATTTGTTTCAGGAACAGGTGATGCAACTAACAAATAATGTTTCCGGTGAAGAAGAGAAGCACAAAAACTGATAATCTCCTACCAAGAATACAAACAAAAACCTAAACCAACTTGGCACCGAATATCCTAAGGAATTGGTTCAATCAGATTTGCCCTTCTTGTTTTGGTGTGTCAAGGGTTGAAACAACAACTTAACTGTCCAAACAGCCAGTAGAGTTGCCTGTACAGGGGCCAGCCAATACACAATTATATGCTCCTTGCTTATATGCTCCCCTCGTGCATAAGCCCATCCCATCACCTACACATACATTTCCAAAATCATCTCTCAATCCCAAAAACTAAACATAGGCAGGCTATTAGAAATTACTTACAGCAGCTGGGTTCATACAACCGCCGGTGAGATCAGAGCCAAGTATGTGAAGGGCTAATTTAGAGATGCTAGAGATCCATGTCTTCCTAAAGAAACTCCCTGGTATTTTCCTTGCTAGCCCCAGCGAGATTGTTACTATTACAAATGTCAGCACGCCTTCTGTTAGAGCACCTCTATGAATATCAACATTCAGCTTTGGCCCTTTCCCTATTTCCGGGAAGCTCTCTATTATCATCCTTACTCCATTGATTGATCCAATTACGTGCCAATTCCAATCAATAAAACACCCAATTCCCACAAATTAATCAGTTTGAAAATGAAGAAACAAATAACCTGAGCAGGGATTCTAGCCCCGACGGTGAGCAGAAATTGACTGAAATCACCGGAGATGGCCGAGGAGAGAATAGTCAGAGGATTGTAAGCCCCCCCATGAGTAATCTTGGCCAGGTATGCGAACAAGAACATGTTAAGAACAGAAATAAAGGATTTGACAGCTTCACCCTGGGGTTCATCTCCCATTTCCAGAACATCTTTCACAAAAATCTTAATAACAGCACCTGACCATACCCAAAGGTAAGCACTTACAAAATCTGATATGATCAGACGCGGAGTCACGGAACTGCTCATTCTCCACTATCAAGTTTCTTCCTTTCGGCCTTTTCTTCAACTGGGTACCCACAAACTACCAATAATTCAATTATATTATGTTATAGAGGAAGATTCCTTTGGACTTCGGCTTTTAGCTTTGTTGCTCTTTCGCCAGAAAAAGAAAAACTAGGGTCCACGAATTGCCTGTTTAAGACCGCATTTGGTTCTATTTTTAACAAACACCACCACTAGAAGCTTTTTATCTTAAAATATCAAAATTGTCAATTTGGGTTCTAAAAATATAAATCTTCTTAAAATTTCTACTTCTCTAATTCATCTATTCTTTAAATAAACCAATGTTTTTAACCATTCATCTATTTCAAATGTTTTCCACCAGGAATATCACAATTTGCTCTCTTAATTCCTCAATCTATTGGGAAGATGAGAAATCGTAACGATGAGGTCAATGCAGAGAAGAGAACTGATAGACCACAGCCTTCAACAATTACACAAATTTTTCAATACAATCTTCTCATATCTTTACAAAGAAATCTCAGCAAATAATACAGTGTATGCATCAATAACCGATTCATCAACATAAAGTTCTAAAAAGAAAAGAAAAATTTACAGAATTTGGGGACTCCATGCACAAATTCAACATTCCAAAACCCAAAAAATTCTTCAACACAGTGAGGCTGATCTGTGCAAAAGCCATTTTCTCCGCAATGAAATAAAGATCACAAACCATTCTCAAAATTTTGAACTATTCCTTGGTCCTCAGTGATAGAAAAACTCCAGATAATGAGCCTAAAACTGCTTCCACTTCCACCAAAGATTTATGCCGTAGCACCTGCCAGCCACGAGGCTAAAAAGGGCTGTTTTTGCTATTATGTTCAGTGGAGAAATCCTATCCTGAAGTGTCAATTTCCTTCCCATGGTCCTCTACATGAATATTTCTCCTTAACCTTCTTAGCCATATATCATAATCAATTGGATATGGTGTCCCACACAGACTGTCTACATAATCAGCAAATGCTTTCAACACAGTTGAGACATCACCAAGCTTCTGCTGAATTAATCTTCTTGACCAAGAGTTCTCTCGCCATTGAAGTGCACCCTCAACTGAATCCATATCAGGCAATGCCCCCCCACAAGCAAAATAAAGCATATAAACCAGGCTTTCTGCATCCGAAGCTGAGCATAACTTCCCTTCTTGCAGAGCATAAGTTGATGAGTAGTGTAGATTCATGGCTGGGCGATCCCTGTCTTCAAGAATGGCATGACCCCAGCCAATAAGGACAAAATAAGGATGCCTGACACCGGATCTCACACAAATTACATTCTCTGGCCTTATATCTCCGTGCCGAATGCCAGCAGATGAGGCAATAGCCAGTGCAGATAAGCAATCATGACAACACCTCATTGCCTCATCAGCGCCAAATCTTCCGGCATTTACCATATCTGTGACAGTCTCACCAACTGGGCTAGTCACGAGAATCGGGGTCCCACACCAAGGGTGATCACAATTTCCACTTGAGCTGGGCTTCTGACACTGACCAGGGTGAACAATCCTGCCAGAAGCACTCAACTGAGGTAGATATTTGCTAGATAGGCCTTTCTGTCTCATGATTGTCAATATTTTAGTCTGTCTCTGAACTTGATACCATAAATTCATATCTTCCCATGCTGCCTCCAGTTGAGAAGGATGCGAACCAACATAAAGAAACATTGACTTGCCTGGACCTTCAACAGGTGATGCAACGTAATAATGCAATTCACCATTATAACGGACATCATTGATTTGATAACCCCTTTGCTGGTCTGAATCCTCCAACCATAACAGAGATCCCACCTCCAACTTCATTACTAACCCTTCAGACTCGATTTTGATCGATTCATCTTGAACTTCAACAATCTCAGGAGAAATGCTACGCTGCTGAAACCGGAAAAGACCGTTTCCATTGATTCTAATATCCCCCAACTGCCGTTCCACTCTTCTTGTTTGCAGGCGTGAACCATGATCGGCAGCTAAATCTTCAATTGAGTGCTTAGGCATTCCAGCAAATTGCGTAATGCAGAGGAAGGTTGCAAAAAGTAACTGCAAAGAGCCAATATCTCCCCAGTTGGCATTTCCAAGCTTGTTCCAAATCCTATCAACTGGAGAGATAGAGATTCTAGCATGTTCTTTTATCCAGTCTGCAGAACACTCGTAAACATTATTCACATCAAGCTCCATTTTATTTACATCTCCTTCAACTTTAACCACACCTCCATATTGAGAATCAACAAGAAGAACAAAGACACTATTTGAACTCTCAGAAAAAGGATATCTGCTTAGCCTTCTTGATAATAGCATGCGTAAAGCATAGAAAAGAGCCTCACCTAAGACCGAGAATGAAGGCTGCTGACCACTTCCCACAGAAAGGCTTCTAATATCAGGCCTCAAAAGCGCCAATTCAAGAATTTGGTCCCATTTCCCATGAGGATGTCTAGGGTTATTCAACAGTATACCAGTGGCGCACAGCCCTTCGAGCTTTCCATTAGCTATTGCTTTCTCAGCCTGGTAGAATTTTAAGTTTGGATTGTACAAACAAGCAACTGAGAAAGGCAAGGGATCATCCTGACCCCAAAATGCTTCCCACAGACCCTTCATACTGGCATGTAGAAAATCCTCAATAGCAAGGTAAGCACTTGCTTCTGCGGCATCAGATGTCAAACCATAGACAGCACTTGGCATCCGAACCAGCTGCTGAAACGAAACACCCTCCAATGCAAAATCAAACTTTTGAAGGTCTATCAACTCAAAAGGGACATCAAATGCTTTTTCCGTTGCTGAGTTCTTGGATATGGATTCAAACCATTCCTCAAGCTTGGCAGTCAAAATTTCACTGTCCAAAAATCTATGAAGAAACTCCTTCCGGTAACGAGACTTGCCAGATGATACGCTAGACCTTTTCGTCCCAGACCCTACAGATTCATGGTCTGGGGATCCGCCTATCAAAATAACAAATCGTCAATCTTTAATCTTCAGCAAACAATACTTTTGATAATAACTAAATTGAATATACAAAACATTCATAATTAAGTGAAAATGAACCACGCATATTAACATTAAGAAACAAAGGAAAAAAGGGGAATTGGGTACTCTAGAAAATTGAAGAATTGAAATAGAGTAAAAATTCCAAAAACCCAACTAGATTTACGCACTCAAGCAAAGCAGGAGTAAGTTCAGTTAAGTAAAGATATCGCCATTGACAGTAGTTTCTCAGGCAGCTTCAAGTGGCTAGACTACACAGCAAATTTGACTTAACTGATTCATCAAACATATTTAAACAGAAATGCATAATATTAAAATCCAGAAGTCGATTCCTTTTCATCTTTAAACCAAAGGCAAGAAAGAAAATGAAAGATTAAGACTATACCTGATTTAATTCCCATAAAAACTGAAACTTTAAATAAGCTTTTCTATATCTTGATCTTCGTTAACAATTAAAAGCAAGAAGAAGAAGAAGAAGAAAACAATTTCATAGTGACATTGGGAAGAGAGACGATGGTGAAGAGTTGGGGCGACTCTTGCAAGGGATAAATGAAATTTGTTTGACAACTTTGACCCCAACTGTTCTTCTATTTTGACGATTCTACTCTTCATATCCTCGTTGCTTCCGCTTTCAAAGGGTTTTAGCCCTTTTTAATTCACTAATTTTGAATTTTGAAATTTCTAAGCACTTCAAAGAAAAAAAAAATTAGAATCATATTGAATTATTAAGCTTACTAAATAGAGCAAAACAAACTTGGTTGAACTTTGGTAGAAAATTTACTAATTTTATATAATCTGAAAAATAATTATGTCTGTATTTTTATTATAATGTGGATTGCTAATTATAGAATTAATCCTATTTGATAATAAATTTACGATTTCTCTAGTTTAGCAAGTTGTTTAGATAAACTTAGTAAGTGGGAAGGATAATTACGATATTAATTACCATAAAACAATGTTGTGTAGCCTCATAGCTCTCACCCCAATTACTACTAATTTGGACCATAAATGAGCTAACTAATTACTCTCTTCAACGAATTTAACTCATTCATTAAAGTGTTACATTGGCATTAATAACCGAGCCATTTATCGTACTTGATTCAGCCGGATTGTTCGATGAACTGAATATTTATGTAACTGTTACAAACATTACATAATTAATGATTGTCATGTTTGGCTAACTGTAGTTTTACCGAAACCTTTTCACTGGCTTGTGTTTGCAGTTTCTGATGTTCCATTTAAGCTTTGGAATCTGTCTTAAGAAGTGTGGGTGCTGCTTTGCAGATGAGATTTTAACTATTTGTTGAACCTGCAATATTACATGCATTTTTTTGCTTGAAGATGATGAACCTCTGCCAAATCTTTCATAATAGTCCAGTTGACATAACGGTTCAAAACAGTGGCTACCACAAGTTCTAAGAAGTTGCATGGAAAGAGGATAACAAATTGACCATGAATATGACAGAAATGGACATATTTAATATTGTCAACTTATGTTACAAAACTATATCTACAAAATTCAACATCTAAACAACCTGATAGATACTAGAGTTTGGTTCAACTATTATAATGTGGCAGGAGATGAACTTCTTGATTGTACCCAATTTACCAAATCTTCCCGTGTTGCTACGAAACAACCTGCTCTTTCTTCACTCTGCCTAAATGGTGCAGCAAGTTTTTCGACATGGGAAGCAAAGGCATTTGCTAGTCCTTGAGAAAACTTGTGAGTACCTGTGCCAGTGTGAGCTGAAAATACCTCTGGCAAAGCCTCATTTCGCTGAACAAATTTCACCAAAGTCCCCATCCACTCTTCTAGTGCAGTATGTGCAGCACCAACAGACAATGACCGGACATCCAAACTCCACTCATCTACAGTTTTGTTGTGCAAATCTGGATATAATCCATAAAGGGTTCCCAGATAGAGCAGCTCATGTGCTCTGCTATGGAGATTTCTGTTACGGCATATATCAATCAAGCAATTACAAAAGGGTCTTCGTGCCTCAACTGCAGTGTTGCTGACAATAGACCTAAACTCCTCCTTAACAGTCTCGAAGCTAGTTTTTTCATCTTGAATCAACTTCACAAGTGCAACCAACCTCGCATTAGCTTGTTGCAAGCAAGCAAGTACCTTGTCCATGTCCTCACTCTCCTCACAAAGTGCCACAACAGATAGCAAGCATCCACAAAGCCTATCATCTGGCTTAACCCCTTTTTCAACTGAAACACTAAAAGCCTTGACTAAATCATCGATTCTCCCAGCTTTGCCAAGGCACTGAATCAAACAAGTGCATCCCATCACATTAAGATCAACACCTAGCTCAGACATCTCTTCAAACAACTGCATTGCCTTATCAGCATTCCCTCCACTACCATATATATTTAGCATCGCAGTGTAGCTCCAACTATCAGGCCTGAAGTGCTCCGATTGCTTCATATCCTCAAACAAGTTCTCAGCCTCATCCTCCATGGCAAGATCAGCACACATGCTCAGCAATGTATTGTACAAAATGAAATCCATTGGCCAGTCATTTGCCCTCATTCGATCCCATAAATCTATCGCATCCTTACCCCACCTAGCCTTACCATATATCTTGGCTAGTGCAGTTAGTGTTTTCTCATTTGGGGTTAGGCCCGACTCAACCATTTCCTCAAACAAACTCCTAGCCAGGCCAGGCTTCCCTGCCTTGCCCATTGCCTCTAGCAATGTATTGTACACAACCACATTGGGCTGCACACCTAAAGATTTCATTTCTTGCAATACGTACCTAATGCCATCATAGTCCCCAGCTTCGCCAAACATCTTTGCCAAAACAGAGAAGGTAATGGGGTCAGGTTTCCACCCACTAGCTACTCCTCTCTCATACAAACTCAACACCTCCTCAACCTTGCCCAATTTGGCATAAACATCTAAAACAGCAGAATAAGTAACCTCATCAGGCATCAAACCAGTTTTATACATTCTCTCAAACCACTCCAAAGCCTTGTCAAACTTATTGCACCTTTTAGCACAAGTTATAATAGTCGAATATGTAATGTTATCAAGCTCAATTTCATTGCTTACCATCTCATTTGCAAGTTTTTCAATGAGCTCAAACTGCCTGCCAAACCTCAAAGACTTCATGGTGACATTGTAGAATATAGTTTCCATAGGAAAGAAATCTTGGGTCTTGATCCAGTCCAAGAAAAGATGAGCCTTTTGCCATGGGTTCAAGCTATTGAGTATCAAAAGGGCATCCTGTCTAGTGAGTGGATAAGGAATCTGCTGAATAATAGAAGTAAAAGCAGTTTCGCTAGAATCACAGTCATTCAGTTTCTGGGCAAAGAGTCTCAACTCTTTAACCCTAGGATTGAGTGAGTAAGGGGATCTCTTTTGCCTTTGAAGTGAAAGAACAGACCTTTTAGGTCTTGCAGGGTTAACCCAAGTGGACTTCGGCTTAGATAAGAGATGGGTTTGTTGGGATTCAGTGGTGAGGAGAGTGGTTGAGGAGAGAGACTTGAGTTGGTCAGACAAAGATGGATTTTTGGGATTGGGCGGATCAGTGAGACTTTTTTGAGATTGTTTAGCAGCAGATTGGGATGAGTTGCACGAAATAGCGAGTCTTTTTTTGGTAGGGAATTGGCTGATTGGATTAGTGAAGAAATTAGGTAATCTTTTATCTGAGCGTGGAATTGTAAGATGGAAATCTGGAGCCGCAGAGAGATTTGCAGGAGCAGCCATGGCTGAGCTCGGTTGGAGGAATATCTGCTTTACCTATCTACTCATATAGCTGATAGAAGTTCTCATGTTTTGTTTTCAAGGGGCAATTTGGTAGCTTATCCAAACCTAAATATCTGAAAATGTACCGAAACACATTAACCGCCCCATGTGTTGGTAACAGGTAAGCCCCAAGGCTGATCCCCTCTTTGTCATGCGACGTGCCGGCTATCTATCCTTTCTGCGGGTGAATGAACCACCGTTGTCAAATAGGAAAAGAGAAACTTACCATTACTAATAGGCAATTTCACATAATTCATGGAAAAAAAAGGGATTCAATTATAGGGTATTTTATATTGATGTTACCTTCAAAATCTTATAATATTAATTTTTAACTTCGACTCTCTTTTTAATTGAAAAACTTCATTGCTATTTCGTTATTATAAAATAGTGACGGACTATCTCAATTGAAAGAATAATCGAAATTGAGAACTGACATTATAATTGTAAGAATCCAACATTGGACGTAGGATGATTCATGGAAATTAATATGATATTAAAGTCCAATTAAGCTTAATTAATTAAAATATTATAAGCTAAAACATTGATAATTATTGTTTTAAGTGATAAAAGGTAAAATGATCATTTTACCATGTGTATAATTGAAATAAAAATATAGTTAAGGGGTCAATTGAGATATAAGTGTGATTAAGTGATAATTTTATTATATATTGTGTTTGTGAATTATAAGGCATGATTTTATAAGGGTATAATTAAAAAGGAAAAAATAGTTTGAGGGCTGAATTAAAAGAGGATAGTAATTTTGGAGTCAATGTTAAAAGAAGGATTAGGTGGGGTTGATTTCATTAGAGAAAGTATAAGAGGGGATTGATTTTGAAATAAAGAAGTGAGTAGGGGAATATTTTTGACATCCAAATATTTGGGGGAGCTAAAGGAGACTTCTCCTCCCACTTTATACTCTAAACCTTTACATGTTGGAAAAAGAAAACACTTTGGGGGTTATTGAAGAGAAGGAGACGACAAAGCAAGAGAAAATACAGATTTTATCCACTTCTATCTCTCTCTAAACCATTTGTGTGTTCTCTCTCTACCACTCTCAAGATTTCAAATTTATGTGTTTGGATTAAAAGAGTTTTGAAAAGATTTGTAAAGGTAAAAGGTTCATTTCATAATCTTATTTCCTTCATCTTCTTTCTTATAGTTGATATACATTTTAATGAAAAAGAAATATGGGTTTAATGCAAGAGTGCATGGCTATATGTGGAAGAAGAAAGGAGTAAGAAGATAAAGGTCAAGGGAGTGATTAAGGATTGACGTAAAGTGTGGTATTCGGCTAAGGTATGGGAATTTTGTGTGTAATTGTCATACATGTATAATTTAGAGTTGGTTGTGAAGAAATCAAGGCCTAATTAGGAATAAGAGACAATAATTTTTGTACGAGTTCATGTAATGGGTATGTTTATGTTATGGATTGAAGGGGTTAGAAAAAGCTAAACCCTAAGATTAAAACATAGAAAGTATATTGCATGCAAGGGTAAATTTGTAGGGGAAAATATAATAAAAGCTAATCTTTAATGGGATAAACTTCAGATAACTTAAGTGTTTCAAAAAGTTTAAAAAATCTTTTAGTTGATAGAATTCTGTCTTAGTATTCATTGACCTAGTGGGATTGAAATGTTTATATCTTGAATTGTAAAATTACAAATTGAATGATTCCAATTGGATTAGAAACTAGACTTCCATATCTAGAATTTCTATAAAGAAGACCAAGTTTAATTCTACCCCTAATCATGTCTAAACATAGCTTGAAAATCGGTCAGCCTGCAACCCTATCACTGGGAGCAGACCTTAGTTTTTTTTGTAAATATCTTGAAATTTAGAGATGATAATGAGAATATTTTTAATGTTTCAGAAACTAAAAACATAGAGGAATAAGTTTGTAGAAGATCAATTTGCCTAAAAATGACATTTAATAGGTCTAAATTAGAATACAAGATGAATTTGGAAATTTGTCTTTAGAAAGAATGGACCTCACGGTTAATACCATTTTGGTAATGACCGTGACGCAATCAAGAACCAAACTTGCATCTATATCATAGTTAGTACTATTTTGACAATGACCGTAAGCCAGTCTAAAATCGAAAATATACCTATCTCATGATCAATACTCATTTGGTAACAACTGTGATCCTCCCCTGTTTCCTTTTAAACTTGATTTTTAGGATTCAAATTGATACCAAAGCTTGTATAGACCTTCCTAAATACTTTTAGTGCATTCTAAAGATAAAGATGAAGGTTGTATGTAACATCAAACATGTGATTAACATAATGACATATAGAAATAAAGTTGCAAAGAGGAACACTAAGTATAGAAGACATAAAAATAAATAAGATTTAAGGTGTTAAAATTCAATAATATATTCTTTAATTATATAGAGTAAAATGCAAAATGATACCCATTTAAGTTTTTGGTAAAATTTTAGGGGTACCCCTTTAAGTTTTTTGCGAAAAATTAATCCAAAATTCAAAAGGATACTACTTTGAGTTTTTGGTGAAAGTCTGGGCAAAAATATAAATGAGTACTCCATTGAGTTTTTGAAAAGAAACTGAGCCAAAATGCAAAGGGTTGCCCCTTTGAGTTTTTTGTTAAAAAAATGAGTCAAAATGCAAAGGTATACTCTTTTGAGTTTTTGGTGAAAAACTGAGTTAAAATGCAAAGGAAAACGCCTTTGAGTTTTTTTGTGAAAAACTGAGGCAAAATGCAAAGGAAAACGCCTTTGAGTTTTTTTTTGTTGTAAAAAACTGAGCCAAAATACAAATTGGTACCCTTTTTTTTATTTTTGGTGAAAAACTTGGCAAAAATATAAAGTGGTATCCTGTTGAGTTTTTGGTGAAAAACTGAGTCAAAATGCAAATGGTTACCCTTTTGAGTTTATAGGTGAAAAATAGAGCTAAAATGCAAATGGATACCCTTTTGAGTTTATAGGTGAAAAACTGAGCCAAAATGCAAAAAGATACCCCATTTAAATTTTTGGTGAAAAACTAAGTCAAAATAAAAATGGTTACTTCTTTGAGTTTTTAGGTAAAAAACTGATCCAAAATATAAAGAGATACATCTTTGAGTTTTTGGTGAAAATCTGAGCCAAAATGCAAAGCGGTACTTCTTTAAGTTTTTGGTGAAAATCTGAAAAAAAATGCAAATTGGTACCCGTTTGAGTTTTTTGTGAAAAACTGAGGCAAAATGCAAAGTGGTACTGCTTTGAATTTTTTGTAAAAACTTGAGGTAAAATGTAATGGCCTCAACACCGGGTTAGCCGTGAATAGTACTTTCCGGCAGTGAATAGGATTTTCTGGGCCCGAAAGGACACCCGAAATTCGAAAATATTTTATTTGATCTTTGGGAAGTATTGGTCACGGTGACCTTGGAGTTGAAATTTGAAGTGAAATTAAGGTTATTTGGGCCTCGAAAAGTTAAAAATACGGAAAAGGTACCGGGTCGGTTTTGGTTTGACCGAACTTTGACCTAATTTTAAAATTAGTAAATGGACTTCAAAAATTGTTAAATTTTACAGTTATTCATGGAATTTCATGAAGAATATTTTGGTAAAAATAAATAAGTGTTTCGGTGATTGTGACAGTTTTTGAATCGGATCGATCGGTTTGAATCGGACCGGACACGGACTCTGATTGAGCCGAAAATTTATGTACAAGCTATTTTTGATGAAAGGAAGCTAATGGTATTATTTTCGGAATGATATGATGTCTGGAAGGGAGAAAACCGGCTTGGGACTTATATATATATATATATATAGGAATTGGGGTCAAAAAGAAAGAAAGAAAGAAAGAAGGAAAGAAAAAAAAAAAAAAGAAGAAAAGAGAGAGACGCAGATCGGCAGCGGGAGGAGAAGAAGGAGAAAGAGGCAGGTGGAGGCGCCGCCGTCGGCCAGCGGCCTTGCGCCGGCGACCGGTGCGGCTGCCACCCCCTCCCCGTTCTCTTCTTTCCCTCCGGCGACCGCTGAAACGGCGTGGAAGTGACGGATTTCTCTCCGTCGGCCGGGACGGTTTTCTTCATTTTCCGGCGTCATGCGGTGGCTGACGGCGACACGGTGACCACCGGGCGACTCCTCTCGGCGAGACGCATCGACCTGTGGCAACCGATCGTCCCCAATCGCCGGCATTGAGTAGATCGGAAACGGCGGTTCTGACGGTTCACGTGGCTTTTCCGGCCAAACGAAGCTGCATTGGGGCGCGTGAAGGCCACCAATGAACTTCTCGTGTTGCCGGCTACAAGTGAGGAGTGTGATGCGGTCTCCGGTGAGGCTCCGGCGAGGCTCCGGCCACGCGCCGACGAGGCTCCGGCGAGACTCCGGTGACCAGAAAAATGGAATTTTCGACACCAACGGGTATGTGACTATAAAATCCTTCAATTTTCCTAAATTTTGCCTTTAATTGTAATTAGAGGAAATATTGAATTTAATATGAATTATTTGAGTTAATGTGTAATTGTTTAATTATATGTTAATTAAGCTTAAATTTGACATGTAATCTAAGTTAAGAAAATTATTGGTATTACATGAATATTTGTGAAATATGTATTGTATGTTAATAATTAATAAAAATTAAGGAATTTTATTAATTATGCCTTGAATTGATAATAAGTATATAAATTGAAATTGTCCATAAATTTGGAAGAAAAATTATGGAAACTATTGGAAAATTATAAGTCAAACATTGAACTATATGTTATAAGAAAATAATTAATTATTGTTAATTAATTCATAAGACATACATGATTAATTAATATAATTAATTAATGTAATAAGTGAAAAAGGCTAATAAAAGTAAAATAAATAATATGCTAAATTCATGAGATTTAAATGAATAATAATAAGAATAATTCTGAAATAATTATTGAATTATTGACAAATAATTCAATAAATAAGCTCAAAATAGTAGATTAAGATAAATTAATGTATGTTGCTACAATCAGATGAAGAAAGACAACAGGTCAAATGATGAATTAAGAAAGTAAAAAGTATAGTGCATGTAATGATAAAATATTACTAAAATGTTCTTAAATTCAAATACATGGGTGAATTATTTCTAAATAATTCACAAACCGTATAAATATTGCAGATTCCGAATAAAAATTATAAATTAAAGGTTTGACTAAGTTATCACATAAATTAGTCATGAAACGGTTAATTACTGAATTATTGCAAATAAGTTACAATAGTCAACACAATAAGAAATTCTGCACTGTAATGCTATAATTTATAAAACGTATGAAAAGATTGAAAAGTTAAAGTACAAATGCGACTAATTTATTAGAATAAATTAGTCAATATAAAAGTATTAAAAGACTAGATTATTGTAAAATGGATCAGTATTAATGGCGTATCCGAATGACCCAGATTTCGGATAAAAGTAAAATGAATGCAATTACCTAAAAAGAATGAAAGAAATGTGAATTATAAATGTTTATACTTCATAAGTGTATAAAAGGGCTAAAAGGTGACTTAAAAAGCATAATATGAAAAGAAAGTGAAGCAATAAAAGAAAAAGAAGTCAACTATTGAATGATTAAAGAATAATTCGCAAAGAATTATATAAAAAGAATGAAAAGAAAATTGTGAATTATTATGTCATAATTCCTAATTTATAATATGTATAAAAGATTAAAAGATTTAAGTATCTGAGTGAATTATCGAAGAATAATTCACTAAAGTCACTGGAAAAGAGTCAGTGAATAAATCGAATAAAAAGTTATTGAGTAGTCAAAGGCATAAAAGAGTGCATTTGACCAAATATAATGTATCGTGATAAACAAAAAGAAAGATGTAATATCCCACATCGGTTAGCTTGGGAAAGTGATGGGGCTTTATATGTACGAACGCTTTACAACCTAGTGGACGCGTTTTGAGGAGTGTTCTCCACCGTGGGACCTCTCAGGAACAAACCCGTGAGGAGTGGGCAACACCTGGCCCCAGCTACCAGGCACTCCAAAGCGGACAATATTCACTGGGCGGTGAGCGGGTCGTTACATAAAATGCAAAGGGGTACCCCTTTAAATTTTTGGTGAAAAAATGACCCGTTTTTGTTTTTGTTGAAAATTTCGGCAAAAATGCAAAATGGCATCCCTTTGAGTTTTCGGTGAGAAATTATGCCAAAAAGCAAAATGATACCCCTTTGATTTTTTGTTGAAAAATTGAGCCAAAATGCAAAGAGATAAGCCTTTGATTTTTTGGTGAGAAATTGAGCCAAAATGCAAAGGGTTATCCCTTTTAGTTTTTTATGAGAAATTGAACAAAAATACAAAGGGTTACCCCATTGAGTTTTTATTTGAAAAATTGAGTCAAAATACAGAGGGGTACCTTTTTGAATTTTTAGTGAAAACTGAGTCAAAATGCAAAGTGATACCCCTTTTGTTTTTGTTAAAAATCTGAGCAAAAATGCAAAGTGGTAGTCATTTGAATTTTTGGTGAAAAACTGATCTAAAATTCAAAGGGATACCTCTTTGAATTTTTTGTAAAAAACTGAGGCAAAATACAAAGGAGTACCTTTTTGAGTTTTTTTTATGAAAAACTGAAGCAAAATGCAAAGGGGTATCACTTTGAGTTTTTGATAAAAAACTGAGCCAAAATGCAAAGTAGTATCCCTTTTTATTTTTTTGTGAAAATCTAGGAAAAATTGCGTAATGGTATCCCTTTGTGTTTTTGGTAAAAAATTGAGTTAAAATGCAAAGGGATACCTTTTTTATTTTTTTGATAAAAAACTGATACCACTTTGAGTTTTAAGTAAAAAACTGAGTCAAAATGTAAATGATACTCCTTTGAGTTTTTGGTAAAAATCTGGACATAAGTGCAAAGTGGTATATATATATATATATATATATATATATATATATATATATATATATATATATATATATATATATATATATATATATATATATATATATATATAACCTTTTCATACCGTAGATTAAAATCATGTTTAAAATTATGTTCAATTAACAAAAAAAAAATTTTAGCAAAAAATTGCTCAAAAACTTACTTGCTTTAGAATTCAGTTGCAGAGATCAAAGGGGAAAATGAAATCTCCTAACTGATCTGCGAGGGAAGATTGGGGGGGTTGGGGGGGGAGGAGGAGGAGAGAAGGGGAGAGAAAGAGAGAGGAGCGGCTAAGGGAGAAGAGAAGAAGTTATGGTTTATTATGAGATATTTATGGCACAAAGGTAAATAATTAAAAAATTAGGGATATAATAGTAATAATACACAAGTATTTTGCTCCCGCTTGGTTTGGATTCCCGTAAAATTCAAATTTTTTCTGTCGCATGATCATCCCTACTAGTCCTTCATTTCTAATTATGTGAAAAATGGGGACCATATACAAATGTTAATGTGAAAAAAATATATTTTAAATAAAAAAAAAACTTTATGCTCGTATCATATTACGAGAGTTAAGTTATAGTTATCCGTAATCAATTAAGCAGAAATAATTATTTTAGCATAATCCTAAACTTGCTCAAGAAAATAAATAAAGGGCCATTTGTGGGTAGAAAGGGGCTGGACTTACAGGCAAATATGAGAACATGTGCGGGCCAACACTCAAACCCAGAGTAACCTGTCACGTGATAACTGGAATTAGGGTTTTGCCATAGGATCTGCTATGTCTGCTTCGATAAATAGAGTGGTCGAGCACCTTTCAGCTGCCATGAGTAGGATTTGTAGTTGCCCTTGTCAGTTGGAGCTCTTTGTAGATACTCGATATATCTGTGTGAAACTTGTTTCTAATTCATTATATACTCTAGAGATTTCTGTTTGGGTCTTGCTATGATGAAAATATACTCGTGTTCTAGAGACGGGTCTCTTTGGAACCCGTCTTTGATGGCAACATAACCCTCTAAGAAGTTCCGAGCTTATACTCAATCTCTATGAATATGATTATGGTTTTTATTTTTTTTCAAACTTTTTAAGGTTTAATGGCGAGGTGAAGATAGAAATTCACAAGTCTGTCAATCCACTGACAATGTTGTGATGTTATTATGAATCCCGACAGGTTCTGATCGCCATTTATACCTCAATCTCACCATATGATCCCCATTTTCTTAATTGTTTTTGTTAATTTTCGAAAATTGGTTTTGTCTAGTGAGTTACTTTGTCAAAATTTTTATAGTCTAATGGTTACGTCGATAATTGGGCAGATGATGAATCTCATATTTAATGGGTAATTTGCGTCTGAATTTATTATTGATGCTATATCACCTTGGAGACCTGATGCTCTTGAAATTTTCACTTGTTAGAAATTGATGTAACTTTGGATATTAGTTCAAAGCTGCTGTTGCAATATTGTCTATGTTCTTATTTTGGGTATAATTATGGTTCTTATATGTTGCAATTTTGTTGCGCATTGTGCCCTTTTTGCAGCTATTAATATCCTTTCCGGTACTGGTATTTGCAGCTGCTGTTGCTACCCTCTGAATGGAATTTTAAAAAATTTCTGTGTCTAATCTCGTCTAATTTAATTGATAAAGCTGTGATGAATATGTATCTGTGTTCCAGAGGCGGATGTCTTTTGAGCCTGTCTTTGATGGTTAACACAACCCTCTAAGAAGTTCTGAGCTAATAATCCTTTATGTGTTTACTTTTGTCTAAATTTAGTTCCATTTTCAATTTACTTGGGTAGTTTTTTGTTGCCAATTTTTTTCATTATATTTGTTGATAAGAGTTTTGTGGGTTATGAGTCAGTTTTTGAGGGTTAAGAGCAAAGTGAAGATAGAAATTCATTAGTCAATGTACTGACTAGGCAATAGTGTGATGTTGCCATGAATCCCGACAGGTTCTGATTGTAGTATAACCCTCAAACTTCTCGTTTGTATTCTCATTCATGTCAAATAAGTAAAGCATATGTTTTGTTTGTCCATGCTAATGTGGATTTTCTGTTGCAACTTCATAATATAAAAGTTTGTGTGGAAGAATGGTTGAACTGTAAACTGTGTTTTGCTAGAGGGGCAAGTGATGAATCTTGTGTTTAATGGGTAATTTGCATCTGATTATACATTGATGCTATATCACCTTGGAGACCTGATGCCCTCGTACCTTTTTTTTTTTTTTAATTATCGTTATTGTAAGCAATGGCTTTTGCAGTGCCTCTTCAAACCCATAACCACTGCATGTCGAGATTATGCATTACTGCGTGTTGCTTGCTTATTTGCTAATGTGTTTTGTCTATTAAATTTGGTTATTTGACAAAATGAGTAAAGGTATGCTTAAGCTGTTTAATAAGAAGCTGGATGGATTAGTTAAGGTTTATATATGTACTCTTTTGCTCTCCATTTATAATTATTTTGTTGGAATCTGCACTGAAGATTGCTTTTCAGTATTAAACAGTAGTTCTGGTATCCAATGAAGTTCCTCTCCATCGTACTTCTCATTTCAACATAAATTCAAGCCACTTGATGATCTCAGACTACTGTTTTCTTTTTTTTTTCCTTTTCTCTTTTTTAAGGCCACAAATTTCTGGCTTTTGATTGTGTTGGAATCTTAAGAATTTCTCCGAACTTCAATTCTATAATAAACCCATTGTTGTTACATTTTATATTTGTAATTCGAAGTTTATATATTTATTACATGAATCGTAATGTCATGAACAGAAATTAAATAGAAAAATAAACATTGAAATGACTGTAGAACTAATGATAAAGTTGACAAAGCCTGGAAATAGAAATGAATAGTCCCTTGGTGGAAGTTAATTATGGGGTGTTAGGTATTGACAAACCTGCAGTTCTTCCTAATCTCTCCTCCACTGCCGGTGAGCACATTAATATTCCCATCTTGACAATAGAATTGATATATGACTGAAAAAAGAGATTTTGATTGGAAGCATAATCCCAGACTTGCTTAATTATGTTGCCTTCATGTTCATTCACTAATACGTTGTCAGACCCTAATAACCCTTTCCCTTCAATAAGGTTTAAGAAATAATGGTTGTCAAATCTAGCTGGAGTATTGAAATCAAGTGGTGCTAGTTCGTGATCTCTTCCTGATCTTGGACATAGAGACCCTAGGATTCTTCTAAAGGTAGTGTATCTCTTGTATTTATCATAATTTTGCTCAGGATTCGCTTGATAAACTCTCTTTCTAAAGCTTAAGCATCTTGCCTTTCCCATTGTGTGGCTACCTGTGTTCATTGGAATTTAGGATTATTTATCTTTTATTTGGTCACAGAATGAAGCTATGATTATAATATAATTACCTGATAAAGCAACCAAGTCATGAACGTCCAAGCCCTGCTGGGCAAAATTGGCGATGAGAGACTCCAAAGAGGAATTAGGAGCTGGTATGAACTTATTGGCACCATCAAAGCTAGCTTCTAATGCGTCCTTCCTCCCCAGCCATACTCCCCATCTTGGCCCTCCCCTCTTTCATCAAATTTCAATAAGTTATTATTGTAAAATATATAAAGAAAAATAGTAATAGACAGATATTAAAAGACATATAGAAGCAACAGCATCACGAGCAACCAAAGCAAGAATATCAGCACAAGACATCGTAAGGGGACATGCTTCTTCTAATTCATATTTTATCTTATCTATCACTTCAAATCCTCTTAGTGAGTTTTGGTTTGGCCCTGCTTCCTTTTCACTTCTCATCCCTCCATTGCTATCCAGAAGAACTGATCCATCACAGCCCTTATATATATGTACATAAAACAAATACATCAGAAATTCATCAATCTGTAAATAATTAAAAGAATAAAAAGCCATTAGGAATCAATTAATTAATCAAAGCCTAACCATCACAAAACAATCATGAAAATGTAAGCGAAGCAGCGATGCAGCCATTCTTGGATCTTTAAGAACAGCAAATTCGACATTGTATCTCACTATCTCTTCTACTGAAGGACAGGTTTGTTTGTAATAGTCGAGTAGTAGAACTCCTTACCATTCCCATTCCCATTCCCACCAATACTTGTGCTCATATTAATAATCAAAGCTACTATAATCACTGTTGTTTTCATTTTAGAAAATTCAAGATATCAGATGATTGGATTCATTTGCTGCTTGTACTCCTGTGTATATATGAATATTTATTTCCAGTACAATGATATACTTTTTCATGTTTTCATACCAACTTGTTTTGAAAATATCGTCCCAAGTAATCAAAGTTGATACAACTAATTTTAACCTAATTAACTTCATTGGTCAGTATTATTAATCTACGATATCTTTGTATCTTTTTCCCATTTTCCAACTATAAATTTTTATTTTTTTCATCAAACGATTATTATATGTGAAACTTGAGTGACTTGCATGAAAAGACTACAGGAAGGAGAGTTGAACAGAAAGTACTTTTAGGTGGAAAACTCAATTATCATATGTAACTCTAGTTCTGTAATCATATGAAACTTCATTAAGACGAAACAGAACAGAGGTGCATGCATTGAGCCATACGAACAATGTAGTCATGTAGACACCATGCATTAGTTATTCATGTTTCCTTGTTAAATTTTGAGATAACAGACTGTGAAGATTAGTTTTGCTGTGTTGGGAGGTTTGTTTAGCTTCTGTAGAATGCAAACTTCCATGCATTTGATTCATTTGTCCATAATATTATTTGGCTGTTCACATATAGATTCCAGACTTACAGAAGAAATTTTGTATTATGTATTTGGTGTCTACCAACTTTAAGAACATACATGAAAATATTTAAGGAAAAAAAAAACTAACAGTCCCAGTCTAATGTACATGACTCATGGACCCAACTGAAAAAAAAGTTGGTGTTCACAGGTTCTCTAGAAAATGGAAAATTCACCATTTTAAGCTTTATACCTTCATTGGTCACAGGCAAAACCCACACTGTTGTATCTATATAAACTGAAAAAATAAAAATAAAAAAAAAAGAAAGAATATGTAGTGTTGGCCAAGATTTTACAGATTTCCTATTCACTGCGTTCATATCTAAGATATGCAATGAAGCTTGCAACGTTTCTTGAATTGCTGATCCCTTAATATTTACTGTTCCAGGACAGAACTACAAGGGTTATTTCTCATGTAAGTTAACAGTACTTCTACCTTTGTCAATTTGCCTGTAGTTCCCTGCTTGAAACATAAGTTCATTTTGTTTAGAATCACCAACAAGATGTAACCCACAACGTTCTCAAATTAACCATGAACTTATGTCACTGAAGCAAGATTTAATTACCTTTGTATCTGTTAAGAAAAGACATCATTCCCATCTTCAAGTGGGAAAATTGCAGGATGTACTGCTGCAGTATTAACATTGAGTGCCTTCTGCAGCTTGCGATGATCTAAGACCTCAACTTCCACCACAAAAGTTGAACTTACTGGTCTATGATCTGAGAGCTTGAATTCTGCCCGCTTGTAACAAAGTTGCTTTATGCCTTTTCCTAGCCAAAGTATTCGATCACACCTGCATATCATCTCAAACACATAGTACTCTTGTTTGTAAAATTTTAAGCTTTCTCACTATCACAAAACCGAATATTGATATACTTACCATGCAGGCGATCTTTTCTTCTCGCCTTCTTTTGGATCCTCGCCAACGTATCTATCAGAGTTTATCTCATACTTGTAAGTTGGGGGGAAGTTTATTGGTCCCTCTTTCCATCCATCAAATACTTGCCCACTCCTGAGCTCTTTTGCAAGCTGCCCACAACATCATTCTATCAATTCTTACTTCTTTTTCTCAAATAATTTCTCAAGAAACTTAAGTCCATGAAGCTCACCTGATCAGTGTTTATAAGTTCATCCCATTTCTTCAGAGCCACAAGTTTCCTTATCTCTGTGTCCAACATATTGAGACGATAATTTAAATCTCCAAACCAGAATATTTGACTGCATAGACAAACCATCTCATCACCAATTCATGCAACAACTAGACTAACTAATACAAATGAGGATAAAAGGTTGCTTACTCATGAGATGAAATTGTCCGCGGTTGATCCGCGTCAAAGACAGATGAGAATTGGGTGCGTCTTCTGATTTCACAGACATCAGCATTTCTTCTTTGTTCAGCACCATCCTTCCGGCCTGAGGCCAGATGAGAGCAAACGAAGCACAGCCTTGACTGGAACAGCGACATGCTAACAGAAACAGAACCCTGCATCAGCACAGCACCCTTAATTTAGTCAGACATGGAATGCAAAAGCCAAACTATATTTGTGAATGATCAGACAAATACCTTGTTTCCCATGTACCCCATAAGCCCAACTCCAACAGGAGAAACCATCAAATTGTTTATGTGTCTCCGCAACCTCTTTCGTACCCAAATTGATACATATATCCCAACCATTTGCTTGCTAACAATGCGCACATACTTAGCCCGTGACTTTCCATATCCATCCTCGTTTTCTTCTTCTACTGATACTTCTGCAAACATGTCCTCTTCCTCTTCAAATGACCCATCAGAACTAAAGTCTAGAGCTTCAATAACCTCAGGAACTTGGGGAACTTCAGGATTCCGCTCTACCCAGAGCGAGCATAGGTTGCCAGAACTGTGGAAAGATCTTCCAAGTCCTTTGCCATTAACTGCAAAATTTTGAGGATTGTCTATCCAACTACATCCCATCCGTGCACAACTGCTGAGTACTCTCCGAAGCTTGGAATTGGAAGAGATAACTTGAGGCGTTGCGTCCAATGAATGTTCAGGCCAGTCTAATCTACTGTCACAGTCGATCCCATATATTCTTCTCAAGTTCAAATTTTTACCAACAGCGTCCACTTTGCTAAGTTGATGCGTTTCAAAGTCACAAACATCAGCAAGTTGTGCATATTCTAAAGGCAGAGCACCCACCTCATCTGCAAGTTCATCAGCAACAGAAGAAGTCCTTAATACAGGAGAGGGTGGGGCACTGTAACATTTGTGTTTGGATTCAGGTTGTAAATATTTGTTCAGAGTTCTTCTAATGATTGCCTCCCACTTTCGAATCGGTTGGCTACTTTCTGCACCTAGTACATTTCCAGCATTCAGTGGTACAACCTCTTGGAAACTGTTCGCAGGAAAAATAGATTGGAAGCATTGTGAACAAATTATCTCCAAAATGAAACTTTAAATGATAAACAAAGGCGATAATTACCCAATAATATACATATCTGCTGCTTCCTCTGTGGACAGCCAATCATCAATTTGAAGATCCTCATCCGGATGTCTTCCAGCAACGTTCCAAGTGCCTATTGTTACCCTGAAAACCACCCAATCTCCAAGAAGTTCTACTTCAGAATCGACACAATGGTAATTTAACTTTTAAGAATATTTGAGGATTACAGCCAACCTCACTTCCTTGGTATTTATGTACTGAACACGCAGAGTTTCTGATTTTCCTCGCCTGTGCCTCACTGGATACCCCTTGGAAGGCGCATCTGGATATCAAAATCCAAACATAGTTAAAGAAAATTCAAGAATCGGTAGAAAACGATCTTCCAAATTTATCAAGGTAAACTAAAAGTTTCTTCTGCTGTTAAGATTCACATGGAGCATAAAACCAGCAATAACATTGCGCTTTCTCTCCAATCACAAGAGAAGTTACAGAAGTTATGTCTAAATTGATCTTTGCAGGGAAACAGTAGATGGAAGAATAATCTAATTATGAAGATAAAAGTAAATAGAAATGCTTATAATATAAAAGACAGAGAAAAGATGATTGCCTGAAGTTTTAGTCTTGAATGAAGAGTGATTGAGGTCTGAAGTATGAGCTTGGTCCTCGCTCACATTAACTCTTTCATCTTTAAGAGAGCAAGCTGAATTAAAAATAGCAGAGAGAAACATGACATGAGCAACCACAGGAAGCATTAAGAATGAAAGATTTGAGGAAATTAAAATGCAGCAGAAGCATATATACCATCATCTTCGCTCTCAGTTTCAGTATACTCATCCTCACTAAAATCATACACCTTTGGCTTTATGTTGAGCCATTTCTTCATGACAAGGGAAGGCCAAAAAGCCTGCAATCAAATCAATCTCTCCATGAATAAGTATTCACAAAAACAACAATAACTCATGTAGCCAAAGAGCATACCTCAGAACGGCTCCCTCTCCTTGCCTTCATTGCTTGAAGATCAAAGATTGAGAACACAAGTTGTGGGAATTGCAGACAGACATTGGATTAGTACTTAAATAAGGGGTTTAGATTAGATTGATGCCAAACACAAGGAAAGGAAGATTCATGTTAAAGAACAAATAGAAAAGACAGGAAAAGAATGGACATATTTACGCAAATCCACAACTTCAACTTGCCAATAGGGAATAACAAAATGGTCCTCTGCCAACTCTATTTACTCATTCATTAGCATGATATTATTGAATAATTCAACTCTCCCATTTCTTAATCCCAATTTGTCACTTTCATTTAAACAACCCCATTTCTCATAAACAATCCATTCTAGCATTTTAAGGCAAAACTTACTGTTCAGACATAAGCACTATAAAGGCCACAAACCAATAATAATAAAAATGATACCAGTTTGGTATTTGCTTCCATTATACAAATTACTGACTTCAATCAATCCAGCTCTGCACAACTTGTTTAAGCAACTGATTAAGACAAATAACTATAAAATTAGAGAGGCAAGGAACAGATACCCTCCATTCATAAGCAAATAATTGGGTTGACATAACCAAATTTGGAAGTTTAAGTCAAATGGGTAATTAAATGAAAGATTAGATTAAAAATATATATATATACTAAAGGACAACTGGTTGGGCATTGGTAGGACGGTGAATGTTTGTTTAATTCTTGATATTGCATGATATTTAAGATTTAATGTTAAAAAATTTGAATGAAAAATGACCCTTAAACTCATCAAGAAAGGGACCACCAAAGTTGGGTCAGCGCACTATATGTGAATGTGAAGCTCCTACTCCTAACCAACCCTTTTGAGTTTACTTGGTTTGGTGCCCCATATTACTAGGCCACCACTTGTTACAGTTATGATCAATTTTCTTAACAAAACTTATTTCTCTTGCAAAAATGCAAATCCCCGCTTGGCAAAAAGTGAAATTTAATTTCTAAAATTTAATTTGGTGCAAAGTCATTTTCAATACTTCAAAATTCTTTGATTGACACGTATCAAATTCTTGAGTGTCAATCATCATTTTAGAAGCTAAATTACTCCAATTTTCAAATATTAGGAGTGGTATTACACCGAATTAAATTTTATGAGTTAAATTGCACTTTTTACCAAATTTTAAGGAGTAATTTGCATCTTTAGCCTATTAAATTTCTAAACCATATACACTTCCAATATTTTAAAAGTTCAACACAGTATAAAATGATGAATTTATGGACTGAAAATGAATAAAATTGAAGTGAACCGATTATCAATTCAATTCGATTTGCAGTTAACAATTCAAAAGTTTGAATAGAAAAACTAAAACATTGATTAAAAAAAAAAAATCTCTTCTGTTGTGGTAAGGTGGCTGAATAAAATTTGTGGTTTATAGAATGTGGGAATTAAGACAAGTAGTTGGCAACCAAAGGAAGCAATTAGGATTAAGACTTTGATCAATTTCTGATAAACAAAAAAAGAAAGATTAGATTTTTAATTAAACTTGGACAACTTTGATCAACTAATTAAATCATGTGGATATCATATATATGCATCTGTAAATTGTCCATTAAACATGTGATTACATGATACAAAAATCTATCAATTAGGCAGATTAATTCTAAAATAAAATCATGGTTATTTTGGTGTATTGAAACTCTCTATTGGTTGGGTTATTTCGAGTATTGTTTTTCACGATTGAATGTGAACAAGACTATACATAACAGCCACAATATTAATAAGAATAAAACCTAATTAATTATTTTTTTTGGGTTCTAGAAAACATCATATTAGCATTTTCAGTGAATATCCATACCGAAAAGTCTAGGGGCATGTCAAATTAGCATTTTATGCTCATGAACTCGTATCTAATGTTGCATCAACATCTGACATGGCAAAATTCATTTTTGATATGTCCACTTGGCAGTTGACATGTCAACATTGACATGTTAGATGCTGACTTGGCATTAGATGTTAATTCATATGTGCCTACAGTACTGACTTGCTATACCATCTGGATTTTCTGGCTTGGATATTTACCAAAAATCAATCAAAATTATTTTTGTATATAAAAATATTAAATTCAGTAATTTTTGTAAAATAAAATTTTCTTTTATTATTTTTGTGTAGTTTATGCATAAATTTAATGATCATGGATAAAATTAACCATCGCTATTGAGTTGGAAAAGCTGCTTCTACCTTTACACTAATAACCTGAATTTGAAATTAAGCAACTTTAATTCCTTAATTTGGTAATGTTATAATACTTTCATTAAGAAAAATGGAATAGAATAAGAATTGAATGAGCTCGTACTGGAAATGAATAAAGGCAAGGCAGCATCTTATTATACCGTTAAATTATTGCAAACTTTTGCTACATATATTATATATAGTGCCATCTTTACAGTCAATTTCTAATCTTTTTGTGTCAGAAATAAGAAAATCTATCGTAAATGTACGAACTGACCTTGCATTGCGTTTACTCAAACAATTTCATGGGATTTGTTTTTTCTTTTTACTTTTCTATGAAGCAAATGATGTACTAAAAAACAAAGACAGAGACGATTGAGTTGATAAGGGAAAATAAGAGATTTATTAAGTATGGAAGATTTGCTGGAGCACACTAATGGAATTGAAATTGGGAGATTTGATTTGTCATTATCAATCTTAGTATGTATTTTTGGTGCCCAACATGCCCCATCTCACTATTGGCTACATTTGCTATTTTAACGAAAGCAAAACCTTAGAATGCATGCCCATAAATATCCTAAATTAATACATCATGCTTTTCATCTTTGATTTTGCATCACACAAACTTATCTATTCTATTCTACTATGTGACGTCCTTAAGTTTACAAATTATTCCTCAAGTTGCAAATTCCAATTGACAACATCCCAGATTTTAATAAAATAAATCACTTTATAATTTCTAATCCAATATTCCAAAGAAAGTAAATGGATTGTACTCTTACTATGGATAATTGAGCACTTTAATGACCCTCGTAGCACCAATATGAAAGATGAAAACTATGGATGAAATAATGGGGCCTACCATTCTATATTCTGAAGAATGTCGGCATTCGATCTCTTAAAAATATAATAAAGTGAATAACAACCTATTTTTGGCAGTAAAAAACACTTAAAATTATTTAAGCACTGAAAGATGGGCAATTAAACATGGGATTGAGTTGTAGATGTTGTCATGGCGGTTTGTCATCACTAACAATGAATTATATATAAACACTTGACAATCACAAACAGCCATTATATCATCACTAACCAAAATGAAAAATCAATTGTCTTGCTCATAGTTTGGACTTTGGAATATAAAGGCCCAAATCTTCTGTTTATTGGTTTGGACCACCAAGCACTAGATTTTATATATTAGCTTAGGAAATTCATACAGCAACATTGAAAATGTCACGCACTATGTATTCCATACCTTTCTTGAATGGGAAACAGAAGTTGGTTTTTTTGGTTTGATGTAAACAGAATAAAAATAAATGAGACAACATCTAATTTGCTGTTGAATGAGGAAAAATGCGTGAATACAGCCAAATGTGCCAAGTCTTCATATAAGGTCCGATTTTATCTCCCAATAAGAAAAAAGAAAATAATTCGCAGATTATTAAGCTCCATAGGCTCACTGGATACACATAACCTCTAATCAATATCCATATCCCAAAGATTGGAACTCGCAAAACATTCATTCGCGTTGCCTTATTGATAACATGATTATAGAATGTAGTAATTAACGAGTTGCTTTATTTTCTAATTAAATGTTGACTTGCTTAAGCCTAGTCTTGTAGACCATGTAAAATGATCTGCATGACAATCACTCGTACAAGTACATTTGCTTGCTCAAACCAAGGGGCTAAAGCTGATAACGTGCATCATGCTACATATACATTTTCATAAGGGAAAACATGAACCTAAAAAACCATAGCCAGTAGATATTACAATGCCCTGCTCATAAATTACAGCATTACAAAGCAAAAGGAACAAAGGGGAATTGCTATTTCAAAAATCCTGTCACTGAGACAGCTAGTGTATCGCAACATCAACCCCCTCCAACCCAAAAAAAAAAAAGTCTTTAGAAAGAGATGAATTAATCAAGTATCAAAAAAGACACGAAACAACAACAGGACAATGAATTTGAATACTAAATCACGGTGCATACAGGAAATGTTGTTTCTTTTGAGAAGATAACAAAGAAAGGTGGGTATTTGGTTAACTCCTGAACAGTGTCTATCATACACAACTCGAACAACAAAAGTCTCACATCCTTTGCCCAAGAAAATGATCCATGGAAACCAAAATCATCACATTATGGTGCATCTGCTCCTTTCCTCTGCAGGGGGCGCAGGTACCTGCTGGAACCTGTGCGACTCAGATGGATTGTACGAGAACTCAGACGTATCAAGTCCATACTGCATTCCGAGCAGCAAACAACAAAAGTGAAGTGCTAGAATTAGAAACCACACGATATAAAATAAAATATATAACATTCAATAATTTTGACCAACGCACATATTTTACTTGCTTTATGATGTGTACAAGCAACAAAATACATGATTAAGTGCTTACGAGTAACTTCATACAATGCAAACTAAATGAAAACTTTCAGATTCTTGAGAAAAGCATAAATTAAGGAATGAAGTTAACATCCATTGTTAGCCAGCATAATTCTGAATATGAGTTTGCAACTGAATAAATAAAGAAAAAGAGAGGAAGTTAGAGAGAGAGAGCTTGCAAATGAGCATAGAAACAAATGCATGGTACATCACGTACTTAAACTTCATAAACATCAATGGTTCAAAAATATGCATATTTTGAAAATCACCATTGCATTTCCATGAAAATTAACTCGGGGTGTACAAATTGTAACCACTGTGTCAAAGTTTGAACATTTTGAGGAAACATCAGCATCACCACAATGAGCTGATATATATGCTCTAAATTACAAAAAAGAAAATAAAAAAGGAATATTCAAAATATATCATACCTTTTCTCGCATTCGTGTACTCCAAGCATCATTTCTGCTAGGACGCTGATCAAGGGTACCAGTAACAGGTACACCTGCTGCTGGAACAGGCGGCCTATTAAGCAAGGGCTGTCGGATCTGTTGCCTTGGTGTTATGAGCTCATCATCACTATCATACTCTGCTGGCCTGTTTGCTGCCCTAACAATAAGAGACAACACAAAGAGTAGTGCCTGCAATTGCATGGCAATTCATTGTCAATGAGAAATTAAAGAGTACAAGAAAAATTTAATTCTTTGGTTAATATTAACACTGAGAGATAGAGCGAAAGAGAGAGAGAGAGAGAGAGAGAGAGAGGTCACAAATCTAGAGTCACCACATCGCAGCAATAGTATTGTGTAAACCATCATGGAAATTACTAAATTAGTGCTGATTCATTTCATTCCATTTCGATTTGTGTCCCAAATGCATCAAAAATATTATGCAGGAGAAAGATTAGGTAATTGACTCTTTCATCGATGTATTAACTCAAATCTGTCTGTTCTTTTTTCTGTCCACATCAGTGATTCTACTATAATTAATCGAAAATTTCCTCCATATTCATATAGATAAAGGGTATATTTTGCATGGACATTGCTGAGAAGCTTTAGTTTATCAAAGCTCCACTTAAAAGGCTTAAGTTTCAATACTCAATTGAAAATTCTTTCTTTTATGTCAGATTCTCAATTTCTTAGCAGAAACATTTAAATTTTCCAGGTCACTCAATTAGCCAAGTTAATAGACTGCAGTGTAACTAATTGAACCAAGAATTTTTCAAGTCAATTCTGTAATGTTATACCCTAGAGCCCATGTATTTAGGGATGATTTCATATACATTATAACTTTGATTATTTATTTATAAAAGGCATTCTTTATTATATTATGCTATGTTCATTATATATGTTTGATTAAATATTAAACTTTATGATAAAGTCTCACGTATGTAAATATGATGTAAAGGAAATTACGAAAGTGTTCATGATGTGAGATTCCTATACATGCAATTACATTAATACTTAAAATATCTTTGGTTGTAGTAATAAAAGTAAATATGTGAATGCTTGTTTCGAGAAACAAGTAAATTGGAGACATGCCCACAGAATCTTAACATGGATACTCATTCTATGTCAAGTTAAGAATCTCTACATAGCAGTGGTGCAAGTATCCTAAAACTTGAGGTCATCATGGTAATCTCAAGTGAGAATTGCTATACTTTGACTTCTATGTTTTTCCTCCTTTCAAGGGGTATACATAGCACAATGATTAAGTGTAACATAGACCACTTGAAAGCGGTTGAATCACCAATATAGGATTCACCACCCTAAAATTTGAGTGGGGAACTCATCTCGCTATTCTTGTGCATCTTTATTCAAGAATCTTTGACCAAAATGAAAATATTACGTGATTGTAATCACAAGGATATTTTAGAAATAAAGATTATAAGCATGAGAATGAATATGTTTAAGTTAGAAGAGTTTGACATTAATCCATATTCTGTACTTAAATGAAATATAAGAATAGTGAAAGAAGTAATTGCATGGTAACTATTTATGGAAGGGTTAAAGTCAAACCACTTGACTTTTTTGTACTCTTGAATAGTCACCATGCTTGGCTAAAAGTCTGACGATTTGTACATGAATGCATGATAATATCGATGTGTGATCGATATAATAATTCAAATGAGTTTAAATTATGCATTCCTAGTTGAACTAGGATTTGCAATTGCGTTTTGCATTACCAAACTGCACAAAAATCCAAAAGATCATACACATAACAAAAAAAAGGTATTAAGGTAAAAACATAGTGTCTGCTATAATGTTAATTATAGTGATGATCGATAACATGGAGAGAAATGAATTTGGACTTAAAAAGTCTGAATGGATGCATAGAGAGATCTTCTCCATGCTCTATGGGCATAGAAGATGGAGAATGAGCTATAAAGCATGTCCAAATGAGTTGGATCATGATTATAATGGACTATAGATGTCATTAGGGCCCTTATAATTCTAATTGAGCCAAGTTAAAGTAGCTAAATCCATGAAAGAAAACTTAGTTGCGGATAGAAGGGCCTTCATGCCTTTCCCACGTATGGAGCTATGTTTGCGCCTACTCGAGAGACTATGAAACTACTTATTTTGATCAACTACTACAGCTCATAAAGGTTAAATCTAAGCCCATTTATGATTAGTTTCTATTTATGACATATAAATACCTAATCATAATCAAATTAGGTTAACAAGTTTTACATGCATAGACAAAGCTCCTCTTTTTCTCTCCTCTTTTGTGGTGTAGCCGAAATTTCACTATTAGCCCCTGTAAAATTTCGAGATTTGTGTTTGCCATAGTGTTCTTGATCCCTCTCTTTGTTGTGTCACACTGTGGAGGTATTCTAATTTAGATATTGTGGTTCCAATACATTTTAATTCAACTGGTCAAAGGTTTTACAAGCCAAAAGGTAATTTATATACGATAGATTTAGCTTATATGATTTTAAATGGCAAGATCATCCCTTTAGTGCAAAATTTTTGTTTTCCCGTGTTACATATGATGTATGAACTCTTACTAAAACCCAATAAATCCATCACAGCGTTGCACATCATGCAGTTTTGAGGCAAGCTCATAAGAACTGGTCTTGGTGTAGCTTACTCGGACACACTTGGACAAAGGATAAACAAGGTGGCAACATCAAAATAAAGTAGCCTTAAAACCCACTCAGATCACACAATTTCATTATGGGGGCAACAAACAGTATCAAGATGCAGATACACATAGTTTAACTATGAGATCGTTGAACATGAACAATAAAATCAACTAGAACGAGATCTTAGATTTGAAGAAATTAATTGCAATTAAATAGTCAAAAGACATTAACCATCTCAATTGATAACTTTGCAGATCTATGTTTTTTATACATTAAAAAAAGAAGAGCATGATTACAAGGCTCTAGGATGATCGTTCAAATTTATTTTTATCAACCTTTAGGCTGCATTGGTTGGAAGAGTGGAAATAGAAGGGAGATATGTTTTGTAATTATATGAACTAGAAACACCAACTTCTATATTATTGACAAATTACATTTGCATCCTACTTCTCTTGCCTCTTAACAAATACAGCCTCAAGTTTCAACTGGGAAAACAAAGATACTTCTGTCCCATTGGAGGAAATTAAGAAAAAATATAAGAAAAGAAAAGAAAAAGGCAAACTTGATTCTCTCCTCAAACACGACTTGCAATATCTAATTCTGAAACTAGTATTTTTCAATAAAATTTTCACAAGTTATGAATCATCCATTTCTCAAAACAAAAAACCCTACAAATATTTTTAAAATAACAAAGTTGCCAAGTTATCGCATTTCCATTTGATCACTAATTAAAAAAAAACCTCAAAACTGTCATTTGTAACACAAATCCTTCATCTTATAAAAAATGAAGAACCAATGCTTAAGGTTAGAAAAGAAGGGAAAACAAAACACTTTGTTCCTCCAATTACAATTACATAGAAAAACTTTTTAGTCACTCACATTTTCAATGAAATAACCTTTATTTTTACTTGTTTGGAGTTAAAATATGTCAAACGCAGGTACCACCAATGTTTTTCAGAGCAGCCAAGGACTACTCAATTTAATATAGTAGGATTACATGTGTAATGACTTCATAAGAAGTGGAAGACAAATTAAGCTTTGGAAAAACGGTACTTGAGTGTAAATTGCGGCAAAGGTAGAGGAGTTTTGTAATCAAGCCTACCTAACAGCAAAGAAGAAAGGATTTTTTTACATATGGCTAATGA
Organism: Excoecaria agallocha; assembly: GCA_037975025.1. Classification (NCBI taxonomy): domain Eukaryota; kingdom Viridiplantae; phylum Streptophyta; class Magnoliopsida; order Malpighiales; family Euphorbiaceae; genus Excoecaria; species Excoecaria agallocha. The sequence goes on from CM075810.1 coordinate 71,066,649, forward strand.
ATATCGGAGCAAGGGAACATTGCCCATTTAGATATCTGTCTTGCTTTTTGGCTTCATATAATTTAATATGACATACAGGACAAGGAACTAAAATTATTTTGTCCTTACCTCCAAGATAACTATTCCAAGGGCAACCCATTTCACGATGTTCCAGTTTTCTTTCAGAAAATCATAAATCGAGTCGAAATCACCAGTTTTGTCAGTTGGAATTTCCTGAAGGACAAATAGCACTTGTTAGATGACCAAGGAACATGTTGGACTTCAAGAATACAGCTTTTGAGTAACAACTGAAAGAAAGATGAAGAAAAGTGAAAGAAAATTTACTTCCTTCCAACTTTTGTCGAAGAAAATGAAAGCTGCACATCCAAGTTCTACCAATATCAACAATATAACCAGTACTGAATACTACGTTTGATTAAGGGAAACTGACATTATAAACTAAAACAGGACCCTTATGCAACTAAAGTGCACCAAATACTCTCTTAGTCCAATAAGAAGTTTTCCTTCTAGGTATACCATAGAGTTGATTTATTTTAGAAACATATTATCATATTCTAGAAGGAAAAATATAATGATAGTAAGGCAGGAAAATTTTGTATGCGTTAGTAAATACACATTTTGAAATATGTGACCAGAGGAAAACAATTCTTCAAAGAACCAACTAGGCAAGTCCGTAGGCTATCATAAACATGTGCTTTACAAAAGTTTCCAACTATCAATTATGTATTTTCTAAACTAGACTTGTGATAAGGATACACAACTCAAGCAGCATCCATTCCGTGTTACAGATCCAATACAGCCGAAACATGAGATGACGAAAAGAACAACTCCTACACCAATAAATAAGTATATGAACCTGCGAAGGGGAAAAAACTCAAGTAACTATTCAGTCGTTCAAGAATGGTCTATGAAATTAAAAACACAAATTTAAATATTTTTAGGCATCAGTAAAGGCTCCATTGGAAAGTATACACCACTTAGCCACATCATAATATATGCAGCAGCATATCACTAGACCACTTCATCACCGCCATCACTACCAGTGATTCTCAAAGCAATATATCTAACAAGGGACCACTGCATCATTTGATCTGTCATATGAAGACTATTATACAAATTTCTAACAAACCCAAATTTCAGATTTACAAGGACAACTGAAAGATGATCATACTTTCCTAATGAAAGCAACTCTATCAAGCAATATTAGGACATAAACTTTTCATCATAAGCAAGGACTGAAATGCATCTTTACTTCAGCCGTCAATGCTACCACACTGCTATACTTTATTGAAATTGTAATTCCTAGGTTATAGCTGTCTGATTCTATCAAAAACTCTATTTCTCCCAGTAGAAGTTAACTAATAAGCCTGAATACTAACTAATATTACACTAAAAAGGGTTACATTGGACAGAAAATCCATTAAGAATTTAAAATTGAAAAGGTAACATGTACCAGAAATATTTTGTGCATAATACATGGAAGACATTTTCATAATGATTATGTATCATAAGACAAGCTCCTAGGTAGAAGTGATCAATCATAAAAGCTCTCCAACCTAGGTGCTGGTATATATACCACAGACCAACCAATTTTGTTCAGAGAATGGTGCAAGATTTAAGCAGCTACAAGGGAATTCTGAGAAAGAGTAAATGTATTCTTCCCTGCATGTGATTAGTTAGGAAACCTAAGTGATTGTCCACGGTTCATCTTGCCCTTGGACCTAATTACTTTTCCTACATCCAGATCTGAATTCCAGCAATTGGTTGCATCTTTCCAGCCTTCAAATAAAAAAAAGTTACAAATGAACCACAAAGCCTAATCTGCTTGCACTGATTAAGGTTCAATCATAAAAACATACCATATTTATAAGCCCCAGATGAAGAGCACATCCATATTCAAAACGAAAAAGTTCACTTCACGAACAAGCATGGATATATAAGAGTCTACCCTTATACACTAGGAACATGTACCCTGAATTTCTCCTTATATGATGCACTCGGCAAATTAGAAAAATAAAAAATAAATAAATAAATTATACTTCTCTTAAGCTAAAGAATATCTCTTAACACTTCCCCAAATGCATTTCAATACTTCCAAACATCTCAATTTCTCTGCTTCAGTTATTCGCCAAATAACTAATCTGCAAATTAGCCCAAAGAAGCTTCATCATAACTTCTTTAGAACCGGAACTAGAATGAGAATCTTCCAAGCCTTGAGCTTCATCCATGAAAAAAGCTTGCACCAAACACCAAAGTGTTCTTACCAATCACATTATGGAAGCAAAATCCATCTCCCCAACCTTTCACAAAGAAAGCATCTACCTATTCAACATTTTCCATTCATCAAAGATGACACTTTTGAAGGCACTACTTGGCAAAGTATTTTCCACTTGCTCCCTTCTTCAATACCATATAATCTTATTGTCCTCCTCAAAGGCACTTTCAATCACAAGAATTCCACAAATGCATGACTACCCATCAAATGATCATGTAGTTTCCTTAAGAAAACATATTACATAGTTGCAAGGTCATTTATTTTAAAAAATAACCTTGACAAAGCATTCACTTTTGAACCAATCAAGAGATACCGGCACCCCTTAAAGAGGCAATATGCCACCTTCGCACCAAAAGGAAAAAGAAAAAAAGAAAAAAGAAAAAAGGAAACAAATATAGGACCCATAAAACATCTCAATGGAAACACAAGAATTAAAAAAATTATCCAAACTTTTAATATGCTTCCAAGCCCTATAACAAGAGCATATGTACTAAACATTGAAATAGACACATGTTGGTCAACACTTTAGGTAGCTGTAGTCACCATCCTCAAAAGATTCTCCTCAACCATAACTCTTGATAGCCATATGAACTTCCTAAGCAAGTTTAACAGAAAAACAAATTCCTTATCCCAACAGCACATAAAGAAGGAGCTACCACTTCCTATTCTGCCAAATGATTTTCAAAACCATTTACCTCACTCTAAAAGAGCAACCTCTTTTGTATGCCAGCAAACTAAATGCTACAAAATAGAAACTGTAATATTTGGACTTGAAGTAAACAGGCTTCAAAATCATACTTTAGTTAGAGCAAGAAGGCTCCCGTTTTTGGTGGATGGCCCTAACAAAAGTACCAAATTGATGACATGGTATATGTGCAAGAGCGTAATTGCACCATATGCTATGAAAGATAACGAAAGCATCCACATTGATAAATCCAAACCACAATACTTTATGAACAAGAAAATGTGAGCATAATTGAACAAGCATAAATTTAGAGTTACCACCCGAATGCATTATAAAAGAAGGGAACATACCAAGCTTTTGGCAACTTGTCAAGGATACTTTCTGAAAGTGACACAGCCATAAGCATTGGACGACCAAGCTGAACCAAATCGGCAACATCACTGGCAGGTGCCAATGATAAATTGTCAGCCGCTCTTTTATACTCAACAAACAAATAGATCCCATAACCAACCATGGCAAGACCAGAAAGGGTCAGCAAGAGGTTGAGGAGCTTCAGTATGCACTCCAAGCATCCTCTACAAGCCATAATTAGTACAGCTTCAAAAGATCCCTATAATTTCAGCGCAGTCCCTTCTCCTTTCTATTTCTTCAACTCAATCACCTTCAGCATTCATTAGAAAACCCACATTAATATTACAACGCAGTAATCTAAAACACCATATATCACAAGTAAAAAAAAAATTCGAAAAATAGATGATGAAAGGTTCCATTGCAAAAAGAAGGGAAACGAAGAGTTTTAAGAAAATTATTGCCAGTAAGGTCCATCCATTATCTGAACTTTAGAGATTGTTCAGTGCAAAGCATCCAGTTTTAGAAAATAAATCACAAATGCATACCAAAAAAAAACAAAAAAAAAAAGAAGAGGAAAGGAAGTAAATTAAGCCGCGCGTAGAATCGACGTAGAGAAACAAAAATCGAATCGGAAATTTACATACAACAATTGAACTTTCCTATCCTTTCCTCATCGAACAATCAACAATATACCTTTACCTATATATATATATATATCAAAAAATAAAAAAACAACAAAATAATAGTCATAAAAGATAATTAAACAGAAAGTAAAGTATAAGCAACTTGGCATCACATGAGGATCAATAAAATTAAGTGAAAGAAGTCATGGTGTAACGAATAAATTGAAGAAAAATTAGGGAAAAGAGATAAAAGAAGAGAAGAAGAAGAAGAAGCTTACAGGAATATAGCTGTGAATCGCATAAAGAAAATCAGGCATATGAATTAAAGTAAAGAATCGAAGAAAGAAACTTTACTCACAGATTTAGGGGATCGTTCTTGTTTGGATTATATTATATTATTGCGTTGTTTCGGCAAATATGAAATAGAGAGAGCGCAATCGACCCCTTTCTTTTAATGTTATTAAAACCGGAGAGGATAAAGAACTAGTATCGTAATTCGACCGATTTAATCAAATTTAATTAATTTTTTTTATTTTTAAAATATGATTAATTATTATAAGTTTATAAATAATATTGTATGAAAATTAAAAAATATATATTTATTAAATATTAAATATATGTCATAAATATTCTAATAATAAATTATAAAATATAATTTTAATTTTATTATTATAAGTAATTAATTATAAATTTTTGAATATCATATATTAAAAATATAAAAATATAATCATATTATGAAAAAATTTTCTTGTTTAGATGGAGTACTAATGAAGCAAAAATAAAAAATATTAATATTATATATATGAAAATAATTATATATAATTACAATAAATTCAAATAGATAATAAGTATATTAAATTATTAAATAATATATTTAAAATTTAAAATATTAATTTATATATATATATAATTATAATGAACCAAATAGATAATAAATATATTAAATTATCAAGTAACATATTTAGAATTTAAAATATTAATTTTTTTAAATAAATAAATAATAAAAATTTAAAAAAATATATATATGTATGTGTGTGAAAATATAGAAAAAATTATGATTTTTTACAATTTTTAGCCAAAAATTTAATTTTATCCTATTTTTTGATTTTTTATCAATTTAATTTTAAATAGTTAAATCAACCGACTAGTCTTTTGATTAGCGATTATACCGATTTAACAGTCAAACGTGGTTTTAATAACTTTTGCTGCGTTGGCATTTTGTTTTAGGTCCACTCCCATCTTTTTATCCAAGGGGCGCCCCCACATGCTCTTTTTATTTGCTAGGGCTGCACCATATGTTAAATTCCTTTTTTTTTAAGGTTCTTTCTCAACTAATTATTAATTAGCTGAATTTTCAATGATTAAAAAATATTATTGATTTTTTAATTAATTAATAAAATAATGGGTTAATAGATTCATGGTCGGAAATCACATATAATTCAAATGGTTGATAATTTTACTACTGTTTTTCCCCCACCAGCTATATAATTATAAAACATATGATAAAAAAAAAATTAAGGTCAGTTGAAATATTTGGTTCTTAATTTAATTTATATATGGTGTGTGACATAAGAAAAAGAAAAGAAAAGTTGAATTGAATTGTTTATATGTGTGTGAGATAGTGATGATAATTATGAGGTGGTACAGCACCTTTTGATGTTGGTAAAAAAAAAAAGAAAAATTATGATGTCCAGTTGTCCACTTTACACATTTCCTAACTAAATCAACTCTACATGGATAATTATATTAAACTTTTGTTCTTTTTCTTGATGCTTAATGCACATGTAAACATTTAGTTTTGACAATGAATTTCAATAGCCACCTATTAGACACTTAAATTAACTAATTCAACAATTAATAAATACAATTACTGGCATGGTAAAATGCTCGCGCGCATATATATATATATATATATATATATATATATATATATAAGATTAAAGGTGCAAATCGTCTTTTAAAATTTAGTAAATAGTGCAATTCAACTTTTAAATCAACTTTTAAAATTTAATTTAGTATAATGTCATTCATAATATTTCAAAATTAAAGTAATTTAATTTTTAAAATGACAGCTGATATTCAAAAATTAGACGTGTATATATATATATATATGGTAAAGTGTGCAAAGAATGTGAAAAAGGATAGCATAGGAGTTATTTTTGGGATGAATTCTGTTAAAAAAAAGCATATGGAAAAAGGAAAGATTAATTCACTGGTGGGATCATCCCTGTGGTAGGAAAAGTAAAGGTGATGATTCTTCTAGCGTGGGCTCATCCACCTTCCACTTTTGGCTAATTTGATTCCATGGAGAGATAAACGGTAGCTCCCTCCACTGTGCAACTAAGATTGATTGAATTTGCATACTTTTCTGGGTCAAGTAAATTCTGTTAATTCCTTTCGTGCTATATCCGAGAAATTATATTTTTAATAGATAATTTAATGTACAGTATGTTAATAGATTTCAATTTTCGGATTAAAAAAACAAAATTTTATTTTAAATGTTAAAATTTATTCACATGCAATACATTGAAAATAGACTTGTAGTTTTTGTGACTTTAAACTTGGTTGGGTATTATAATAGGCATATCACCAACTGCAATTCTGTTTTTGGCTCGGAATTTTTTAAAAGCTACATGTTTAGGGGGAGGCATATCTATCTTGCTAAGGAGTTGTTTTGACTTTTGATATGGTGAAAGAAGAGGTGAGGTGGGGGTGTGGTGAAAAATTTGAATTATATATATATATATATATATATATATATATATATATATATATATATATATATATATATATATTCCTTTGGGTTTGAAAAAGCAGCCGACCTAATTGATGTTGGAATAGGTAAATAAACAAAAAAGGATAAGATTAAATTTTAACAAGGGAATTATAATTTATAAGTAAACAGCAGTAAATATGGATAATACCATACTTTGATAATAAAAAAAATATAACAAAAAAATAATTATTTAAAAAAAAAAATAGGCGGCACATGAGGATGGTTATCATGGAGGGGCCAGGATGAAGGTTATTGATTTTCTTGGTTGAGTCAGAGCCAATGGAGGATTTTGTTGAATAAAGCCGTGGGTCCCAAATACCCCTCCACCAAAAAAAAAAGGCGGGAGAACCCTAACGGTCGTTCAAGACATTAACTACCAGTCAAGAATGATTTTGTCTTCTTTTTAATTAATTAAAAAAAAAAGAGAAAAAATTAAAACCATATATTTATATGTGTGTGTCTATTTCATTATTCTTTTAGCTTTTGATATACAAATTATTAAATACTTCCAAACTTTAAGTGACAATTGACAAACCAATCATGTCCATTGCCAATCTCTTATTTTACTTTCGCATGTACAAACTCTACAGTCCATTTCAAATCCTATTTTAAAATAAATGAGCTTTAAGAAAAACAAGATAATTTTATACATTTTATTCTACATAACCCTTTTAACAAAGATAAAAACGAAGTAATTAATTAAATCCATTTTTAAATGACAAATTAGGAAAACTTAATTAGATCTAATTAAGGATTTTATTAATTCTTGTTAAATATTCTAAATAAAATGCAGGGAATATTTAAATTTTAATAGTCATAGATCTCTTGGTTTATTTTACTAATTAATTAAAATTTGCAGTCAATTGAAAATTTCTTGTTCCTGTAGAAATAATAAATAATTTCAATAAAATAATCCCTACACACATTTAAAGAATATAGGAAAAAAACATCATGAAAATTGAAGAGACACGGAGCATTTTTTTGCTGGAGGTATGTTCACTTCCCCCATGATTAGCGGCATTTTTGAAAAATAACAATGAGAAAAAGGAGAAAGTAGGAAAATGGAAGTTCAAGTTGCAACAGAGGTGTAACTTGTAAGACGAGGGACAGAGCCATAATGGCATTAAGGGGGTGAGGACAGGACGGGTGGCAAGCAAGCTTCAAAATCGGAAAGCTATTGTCACTACTAAAACTTGGAAAGCTTTCTAAACAATAAGAACAACAATATGCCGCATCCTAGATGGGGGAAAAATTATAATATGCCATCCAGTTTTTAATTCTTCTTCTTCTGCTATAATATGTAATCAGCGGACATGACACCAACTCAAAACTTGGATGCAAAATGAAAAATGAAACAATACAAACATCATAAGCTACTCAATAGCAATGTGTTCTTCTCCAACGGACAAAAAATTGTAGCAAACAATTTCCTTACCTGCCCCCATCTTTTATGCCTTTCTAATAGATTTTTCTCAAACAGCTAAAATATCGCTCAAAGCGGGCATGGCGGAATATCAAGGGTGGTTCCAGCTTGAATCATGCCCCAACCAATGAGACGCCAATGCTTCTCAACTCTTCGACTGAGTGCAATTTTCTCTCCCTTGCTTGTGCACACAGGAGATGTCAGCTGCAGCTTTGCCAAATCATTCTTAACTGCAATAACTCGAGCCCCAGTTGACATGGACCCAATATTCAGCATGAGAATCTCTGCTTTAGCCAGCTTCGATACCTTTCCTTGCTTTTCTGAGCCCTTTGTTCTAACACCAATAAGTCGTCGAAGAAGAAAGAAATTCACCTTCATGATCAAGGAGCGCATCGTCAGCAACAAATGAGCACAGAATGGACTAGAGTCCCTTTAAGCATTTTCATAGCAGGCAAAAGATAGATATCAAAGCAAAAAATGACAGATTATAAAAGAAAAACAAACAGGAATGAAGCTCAAATTAACCCCTGAACTACCAGGGTGTCTTATACATTGATTGTTTCTAGGCCAGTAAATTTTAAGAGAAGTTCCTTTTGTGTTCATTTATTACTACAAATATTATCATTTTTTATACACATAAAGAGAAATTAGCCAAATGTAAAAAGAACCAGGTCACTATCTCTCTCTTTTAGAAAACAAAATGTTTTCAAAAAGCAAATGTCTTTTGGCTCAATAGCTGAGGCAATAAATCATGAACTTTATGCCACAAAACACAAGAATAAAACAAAAGTCAAAAAGCATCGAACAAAGGGTTTGATTACTTAAGAATACTATAATGGAGGCCCATCTAATGCAACCATATCAATTTCAAACCTGAGGAAGGTATGGATATGCACATAACCACAACCATCCATGAGTGCTTAAACACATAAATCAGTGGATATATATCATAGGACTGACTCTTTGATGTAACAATACATATTACTTTATTAACATGCCTCAGTTAAAAGATAAGCGCAAATGCTAAATTGATTCAATTCAAGTATCTGGATAGATTTTGCAGTTTACCTCAAGCTCAACAAAAACTTCAGGGAGTGATCCAACATCTCCAAGCACCTGACCCACAAGACGATCAGCACGTGTCAAAGTGGGGTCCATGGTGGTGCCAACACCGATAAGCCCTCCTGGCACTGCAAATTGCAGTTCATTTTGCTCAGCATAAAGTGAAACTATTCTGGTAAATATTGGCGTGCACTTGATATTCCCAGTTTCATCTTTAACAACAATCCCAGGACGAACTTCAATAAATTGATTAACCTTCAAAACACCCTGCACACGAGAGATTGTTAACAGAGACATGCATCAATGATGTTAACCAAGGAATTCTAAGATGCATGATACAAGATAAATAAGGTGTTTCGAAGGTAGTCCAGAATCTAGAGAAATGCAAATTTGTTTTTACTTCTACCAGGATACTAAGAACCTTCTGTGTTTGTTTTGTCAATTAAGTTTATCAAATGTACTCTAAAACGACTTTTGTAAACATAGCTATAAGGGGTCTCTCAATACTACAAAAGATTACCCATAAAAGCAAGTGGTATTCAATTTGAATTCTTTAACCATCAAGTTATTTTGGTTCCTGCAATTTGTGTTTATTGGTCTAAGACCAAGTGTTTCCAAGAGTCAATAAGACTTGCATGATTTAGAAGTAGCTAAATTAAACTCATCGATTTCTCTGGAATTAATCTAGAATTTTAAGAATTAAATTCTTTCAGGATCTGTCAAAGATTGAGGTGAGCTCTTCCCAAGCTTATTCCCATCCTAAATTCCCACCCCTTTATCCTGAATTTTCTATTTGAACTTCAAAGGCCGCACCAGTTTTGGTATTGAAGCTAGTTTTAACAACCACTCATTCTTAATATTCCCAAGGCCCACAAAATCTATTCCTAAACAGTTTTGATATTTAAAAAAAAAAATGACACTTCCTTTTAACAAAAATTGTTTCTACGCTTCATCTTCCAGCATAATCTACTCAATAAGCAAACCTACCAAGAAAGGAAATATATATAAAACAAGTGAGACTTTCATGCAAAAACAAAAACAAATCCAGACAGCAATATTATCATAGAAAAGGTTTTGATGATATAAAAGAAGAAGAAAACAAAATCAAGCAATTCTAGAGAACATACCCTGAGGATGCTTCCACCAGCCACACCACCTTTGATGTCATCAACCTCAAACCCAGGCTTATTGACATCAAAAGATCGAATTACAATCATATTAGGAGGTGAGATAAAGTTCCTCTCTGGAATAGGGATCTTTTTCACAATGTATTCGCACACAACATCAATATTATATTTCAGTTGTGCAGAAATGGGCACCACAGGAGCACCATCAGCAACAGTTCCCTGAACAGAAAGTGTTACATGAATTAGTAGGCTATAAATTCGAACAGTACATAGAAACTAGTAATCGCGCAACTAAAAAGGCAAATAATTCACAACTTTTTGTGTTAGTTCTTGCAATGATCAGATACTCTAAAATTATCAATGAATGACATACATGCTCTTCTTCCTTAGTTTATTAACAAGCCCAACCAATCAAATATATCTCATAACAAAAATCCTTTCTTTCCTTAAGATATATCAAGTCAGACTGATATCAAATGCTTAATCCCAACTCTACCACAATCTAAGACCACAGCTTGGTCAAACTGGCAGGGTTGGCCCTAAGGAAAAATTTTGTGCTCTGAATGTGTAATCACGTGCTTGTGTAATAGGTGACAAGTTGACCATTTTGGACATTGTGATATTTTCAGAGATAACACATAAGCATCACTTGACATGTACATGGATGCACAGTGGCTAATCAGTTTTGAGTTTTCCCTCCAAAACAGCAATCAAAGTGTTGACAATTTGATTTACTCAGACATACCTAGTAATTTATCCGATATGATATTTAGTGAAACTATCACAAATATAGAGCATCTGCCTAGCAAGTGCATCTATCTAACAATGAGCTAATCGTGCATAAAAATGCAGGTGAATACAACACCTGAATAAATTTCTGAATTGTCTCATGCTGATCGATGGCTGCATTTTCTTGAATTAGATCAACTTTATTTTGAAGAATTATGATATGCTGGAGACGCATTATTTCAACAGCAGCAAGATGCTCAGAAGTCTGTGGTTGCGGGCAGCTCTCATTTGCAGCTATAAGAAGTAATGCTCCATCCATAATTGCTGCTCCATTAAGCATAGTAGCCATCAGAATATCATGCCCCTAGAGTAATATAGAGAACATGAAACAAAAATGATAAACAAACCTACTAGCCACATAGAGAAAGCAATAGAAACACATAATTTGTCCTTCCAAGAATGAAAGCCGGAAAAATACATACATCCATCCATCCATACATATATATAATAAAAAAAACCAGCAATACAACTTGCTTAAGAACTGTAACTGAAATAGAATTTGAAGTCAAAAGCTAAAATAGTAACAGGAAAGCATTATATAGCACCAACTATGAATTAAGCAGAAAAAAAAAAACTTAAGTGTAGCTGCATTTACCGGGCAATCAACAAACGAGACATGTCTCAACAATTTCATTTTACAGTTCTCAAACCCAGGTACATCACACATGGGGTTATCTTCTTTTCCACTTCCATATGCCCTACAAAAACATTACTCACATTAACCAAAGCATGGAATGTAAGAAAGTGTACATATACCATAGACTTCAGTAACATGCCTACTCACTTGTAACACATAGGCCTGGGGCAGCGTTCATCTTCACACTTGTATATCTTTGCATTTGCATATCCAAGCTTGATTGTGATGTTGCGTTCCAACTCATTTTTAAATCGAACAGTCTGCAAATGAATATCAAACTATCATTTGGTCATTGACATCTAAAAACCAAATAACAGCATTGCCCACCTTAGCTAGTTCCATATTTTAATTTAAGATAATATCAAGAAATAATTCCATTTATTTAAAATAACTAAAACTCATAGATTTATAACAAAAAAGATAATTGTCTGGAAGAACATATTTGTAAAGGTGGATTTCTCATCACAGTTGGAGGGAAGCTACTTCGATTATGAAAATGTAAATCATTCAAGGCACCCATTTCAGCAATTTGGAAGCATGGATCAGTATTGTTGGCATAGCACAAGTATAGATCATGTACCCGGAGTTATGAAATGCCGTTTCTTCTCTGTTTCACATGGATGACCATGCATTTGATATTTATGTGAAATATTTTTGCTTTGACCCATACAATGAATTTAGGGAACGCCCCAAATCTACTATCTGTAGGGATATCTAATTTTTGGGTAACTAAATATGGCAGTGACCTAGGGCAAGCAATTTCAGTCTCTTCATATCAACTTTGACACGGGATTGTAGATAGTCCACTCATGTTCCACCATATAACATTTTCAGGATAAGTAAAACTGAGAATTTAAGCAATAAAACTTAGCAAGATAAAGAAATAGAAAACTACAAAGTGAAAACAGCTAATTACCTGAACACCAGATATTGCTTTCACAACAGTCGACTTGCCATGTGCCACATGACCAATGGTGCCTACGTATAGATTCAATCCCCGCATCATTGATTCTCAATCAACTCAATGGAACATCCAGGCAAGAAAGCAGCTTTCAAGAAATTTTATAATGCATAGGAAATAGAAGTTACCGATATTTATAGTTGCCTGACGGGATATAACCTCAGGAGAAAGTGGATGCAACTTTGTCACATCCAATTTACTCAGGTCTTGCTCCATTAAACCTTTCCGCGACATTTTTTACTAACCTAAGATTCAACCCAATTCAAAAATACATCATAAGGACAGAAGATAGTTATCTTTCCAACTCAAAGGACCGCATGATTTTTGCTGCTCAAAATACTTCGCAAATACAAAAGTCAGCAAAAGTGTATTGATTTTTTTTTTAATCAAAGCAACACCCAAAAATATTGCAGTCTCATAAACAATACAAAAACCTATATCATCAATACTGATCAAATTTTCAGCAAAAAAAAGCACAGACAGTATCAATATTTCATTTCAATAGTTAGTACATCACCTTCGCTTGTAGAAAAATCACCAATATGAAAACCAATACATTGATAACACGAATAATATAAGCCATTTTCTATACACTAAATCTCTTAAATCCACCAAAAGCCCAGAGTAGTAGAAAATCCTAGCATATCTATATCCCGGAGCAGGAAATAATCAGCTTATTGTTGCAATTTCGTAAACCTAAAAATCAAACTAAAATTCTAAATACTAATAGTTTTTTTACTCATCTTTACAATAAACTAATATAAAATTATATGGAAATTAGCTTACATACAAATGCTCGAAGTGGTATCAGTGGCGAATACGGCGGTAGACGCGTCAAGGTATTCAGCGGGCGGGCTGCTATTGCTGTGGCAAATAGAAAAAAATTGAACACAGCCCAGTAAGCCGGCTTAGGGCTGTGCACCAGCCTGTTAGGTTATCGAACCGAATTAACTGAAAATCGAATTAGAGAGAAAATGTAAAATCACAACTACAAACTAGAATGCATAAACCACAAACTAGAAATCAAATCCAAAATTAGGAATTCAAAGCTTACCGAAAAGAAAATTGAGGCAGTAGAAACACGAATCGCTGGAGACAGTAGACTAAACAAGGCAAACAAGCACGAATCCAAAGCGCAATGGAGTAGAAACAAATAAAAGGAGAAAGAGGAGAAGGGTTTAGCGTGAGAGAGGAAAATTTTGTCGTGTTTAGCTCAAAACTTGAATAGTTTTAACCTACCCGACTCTGAAGAGATGAGTCAGGTAGAAAACCCGACCCAACAAATAAGTTTTAAATTTTATTTTTCTGTTTGGGCTGGGCTGGATTGTTGGGTTGGGTCTGTTTATATTTATTTATGAGTAGCCCTGTTACTAATTACATTTTTTTTTTCTATTTTCCCTTTATCTATGCATTAAAAAAGAAATAATTATTAATGGAGTGAAAATTTGTAATTACGGTGAAGGTGTAAAATTGTCCCTCTACTTTTGTTAAAAGTGCAATACAGCCCCTCTATTTTATTTTGATGCAACGTTACCTCTAAATTTTTAAAATTAGAGCAATATTACCCCTCTATTAATAATTTGTTAAATTTGACCAATCTTCGTCCATTGACCTTAACATAATTTTCACTAAGGGTACAATATCCACTTTATTTTTACTTTAGCATAATATTATCCCTAAACTTTTAAAATTGGAATAACCTTCTATTAACTATTTTTTAAAATATACCTATTTTATCTGTTAACCTTAATACCTAGTATCTAAATTATTAATTATGACAAATAGGACATGATGTACACTTTATATGTAGAACACATTGTATAAATAAAAATATAAATTTAAATTAAAAAATATTTTTTTCTTAAATCATTTCATTTCTTAAGGAAAAAATATTCTAATTTTATGTGTTTTCTTTTCATTAAAAAAAAAGCTATTATGTGACCCTATACTTCGAGAATTATGATTGATTCATCAAATATATCAGAGTTTTTATAACAAAAAAAATTATCGTTTATTTTGAAAAAACTAATTAGAGAAAACACTAGCTGGATCTGTTGTCGATCTTCAAAAGATCGAGGTTTATTGATAATTTGAAGATTTTCAAAAAATTAGAAGTATAACCAACACAACCACCACCATGGCAACAAAAACAAATACAATCTTGTTATGAATAAGTTGACAATTTTGCAATTAGGTGAAGATTTTGATTTTAAGATCAAAAACATTCTATGAGTGCTTTTAGTGCAAAATTTTGATTTTTGTACGTGAGCTTTTCTATTAGATTATATATTTATATATTTAAAATTTTTAGAAGGAGAGCATATTTTAATTTTTTTCATAGTGATGGTGAAAAATTGTAAACAATGATTTAGATGCCAAGTATTGAGGTCAATGGACAAAAATTGGTCTTATTTAAGAGATAGTTAATGGAGGAGAAACATTATTCCAATTTTGAAAGTTAATGGATAACATCGCATGAAAGTAAAAGTAGAAGGGCTACATTACACCTTAGCAAAAGTATATATTAAGGCCAATATATTAAAATCGGTCAACTTTAACAGACCGATACCGGGGAAGGCACTATTATTCCAATTTTGAAAGTTTAGGGGTGATGTTGTATTAAAGTAAAGTAAAGAAGTTGCATTACACTTTTGATGAAAAGCAGAGAGGTAATTTTGCACATTTACCTAATTACATAAAATTGAAAAAATATATATTTCAGTAAATTATGATAAAAATTTTATAAAATTGATGTTAATTAATTATTTTTTTTATCTATAAAAAACTGAAGATTTTCTTAAATTTTGTATTTAGATGGTTTATAGTTAATAGCTCATTAGGTTATTTATAAAAGCTTTGTATAGCTTCATTAGTGAATAAAAAGAAGAATTTCTTCCCAATTATCTTTTCTCTAGATTCAATATGTTTTAAAGAGAATTTTGAATCTCTGATTACAATAAAAATCAAATTTGTTCGTTAAAAATAGGAGCAAATGACCATTTTCCGTTCATGGGATAATTCAAACCAAATATAAAAAAAAATGAAAATCAACCATTTTTGATAGTGATTTCTAGATTTATTTTTCTCAAATCAAATGCCTCTTGCAACTAAAACAATGAAATTCATTACAGAATTCGTATTGGATTTATTTTACTAAAACAAGAAGGTTTGGATATTAGTTTTTATGTGTGGCTCAAAATCCACTATGGGAAGGAGTCCTAGCACTTTTCTCCTATTTGGTTTGCAGAAAAAATAGGAGGTAATTGTTATAATTAATTCGTATAATGTTTTACTTATCTAAATTCTAATCAGAAAATATTTTAAATATATCCAGTTTTAAATATCCCAACCATGAGAATAATATATATTTAATGAGTGTTTTTTTTTTGGCAAATATATTTAAAGCATGTATTGCCCAATCTGTCTTGAGAGGGTCGGATCGGATTTGACCATGGACCAAGTTTGTATATCAGATTAAATTTTGAGAAATATAAGCATGGGTAGTGGCGCAGTGGGTCATCAGGAAAAAGGGTAAGCTTGAGCCCACTCAAGATATGTCCCTTGATGATATGACAGTGGAGCCATGTTATATTTAGATATATTTTATATTTAGATATCTAACAATTCCAGAATTTAAATTCTCGACTTCTACTCAATAGAGAAAGTACCTTCATAGCTCCACAGCTGTTTGGTATGCTATGTTCAAGTAGGAAATTCTATGGAAGAAAATCTTGCTGCCTTTATACCACCCATCAAAATGGTTGGCCTAATCATAGCATGCTGTATATAATTCACACTTTACATGTTCAAGGAAAAAACAGACTTTATGTTTGGATAGCCAAAAATGAGAAATAGGTTGTGTGTAGTCTTAATCTATAGACTATAAGGACTGCAATTCATCTTTTAACACCGACCATTTCCTTACACTTCCACATCTCATCATATCCAAAACATAAATGCTTGGGATTATTAATCTTAAATAATATTTCCTTCATTTTTTTTATCAGTCACTTTTATTGTTTTTACTAGGATTAAGAAATAATAAATAGACTTAAATTTAGTATTAAATTGCATAATTAAAACTAAATTATCAAAATTTATTGATTCTGACTTTATTGGAAAAGAAAAATAAATTGAAAAAACAAATTAAATTACATTAAAAATATAAAAGTGATAAATAAATAAAATTTATATTTTATTCAAAAATGATAAATAAAAAAAAATGGAGAGAGTAATTGTTTATTTGTAGGTACCACATTATAAAGCAAGCAAGCAAGATATGAGGAGAATAAAAAGGAAATGATGGGGGGGGGGGGGGTGGAAAGGTGACAAAGACAGTACTGTTAAGGATAGAAAAGGAGTCTAGCATCCAACAAGATTCTTATGTCAAACTTTATTAATCAAAGAGTTTTGGGAGTGAGTTAAAAAAGACTTATTATCAAAGACCACCACCACTTTCAGACATCAAAATTATCATCAACAAAACAAATTTAACATTTGTCATTGTCACTCTCCAATTCTTGTATTTACAACCACAGCTTTCATATGTGGTGTTCCCTTCCCCTACGTGTTCCTCTGCCAGCCGTTTGTGTTGCTTCTCTCCATCACTACCCACCCTGTGAGAAGGCAGAAAGTTTTCACTGCATCTTTTCTGCATCCCTCCAATGGAGTCTGCTGCTTGGTCCCACTCCCTTTTCCTCTTCTTTTATTCATACAGATCACGATTCTGATTTTTGATTTCTGACTAACTCAACTCAATTCAACAAACATTATCTTGTCAGACTCATTTATTTTGTGGAGGAATTCTAGAGATCCCTTGGCTACACAACTCTGCTAGTACACTATCAGTGCTAGGTGGCTTTAGCCCCAATGGTAAGGGCAGCCATGGCTTACTCATTGCCTCTTTCACTACCTTGTCTATTACCTCCTCTTCCTGTATCAATCAAACACCCCTTATCAATCATACTAATTCAGTCTTTTTTGCCCTCTTAATATTTAATATTTCAATTAAATTCTACAACATAATAAACATAACTAAAGTTCATTTCTTTAAGTGTTTGAGCTCTTAGATTAAAAGGTTCTGTAGCCTCATATCAAAGTTTTTCGAGTATAATCAAACCATTCAATTGGAAAGGGTGTGATGCGTTTGTAATCTCCAAATCAAAGCACATGCCTAATTAACAAATGGGTAGTTTGCTATTTAAAATCCATTCTTGAGTCTTATCTACAAACTTGAGCTTTTTCTATCTTGGGCAGTTGGTACTAATGGAATTGAAAACCTATGATGATTATTTACTTGGAGGATCTCTAATATGATTATACAAGTAACAACACTTGTGGGCTTATAGATGAAAACTATATAAACAAATTCAAAGACAGTCGAAGAGCATTGTGTCGAGTTATGAGGATTGTTACCGGATGTTGGTCAAAAGACTTTTGCGGCACATTGTAAACATTATCAACTCTGCCAGCATTGTGAAATCCTGTTGCATTCTGCATCTTTAATAATAAGCATCTTAGTCACCCAACCAAAAAAAAGCATCCGAGCCAAGTTATGAAAACATAATTGCCTTTTAAGCATTGCTTACTTGATGGGAGGAAGAATATGGATTTTGCGGTGCTGGTATCACAGGACAACCCCATGCATCTGCATGCACCTGAAACATGGAATACTATAATGTATCAACCACATCCATTGAAAATGCAAAGGTCGTTGAGTGTCATGCATGTTTAATGTTAGCAGGAGTTACCCCCGGAGGATAAGGCTTCCAATGCCAACTTTCTGTTGGTGGCCATGGAGGATAGCCGGGAGAGCCCCACATTTGGACACCGGCTGGATGACTACCAGCTGCTTCCCACACAGGGTACACTGGATTGTGTGGGTAAGTGTGATTTGAGTGATGTGCAGGGTATGCAATTATTGGTTTATGAGGATAATAACTCCTTAGAATGTGATCTCTTTGTTGAAGCCATCTCCCATTGTCTTCTTTGGGAAGAATATGCCTCCTATGCATTCGATATTTCTGCTCGAGAAGAAGCAAACATCATAAAAAATTCGGCTACAAGCATAAATTCAAGGTTTCACTAAAAAGGAAAAACATGAAAGAGTAAGGGAAATAATCTCCACCAATCTATTTAATAAAACATTCAAGAGATTTTACATGAGGCTCCTTTCCTCTGGGGGCAGCAAGTGATAAACCAATCAACTTTACACCCACAACATGTTTCGTCAAGTGGGTAATAAAACGAACAACACATTATGAGGTTTTCATCATTGAAATGATTTCTGCAGGAACAGAAGCTAACATAATTGTCATAGAAAGCAAAGTTTTTGCTACCAACCTGCAGATGACTTGCTACATTATGCCTTGTCAAGCCTTCCACTTTCATCACCTCTAGTATTCTGGAAGGAATAGCTTGATCTACACCCAGTTGCTCTACTGCCTGAACAAATTTCTTGTGCAGCTCAGGCGTCCATTCCACCTAAAGAGCGTACAACAGAAAACGTTCACCTTAGTGTACTAAAATCATTAGAATTAGGAAATCCCCTAATGTATATAAATAAATAAATAAACAGAAGATGCAATCCCAGTGAAGTTACTATTAATGCCTATACAAGCTATGATTATGAGAAGGAAAAGTGAAACTTTCAGTAGTATTTGATGCTCACATAAACTGAATTACCTTCATCTTTTTTCGACTAACTCTGGTTGCATAGGAATTATGAAGGCTAGAAGCTTTAATTGTGTTTTCAACAGTGCCACCAGAATTGTTGAGACTATCTTTGATTTGCGGATGACCAGACATGTTACTCACACTCTTGACACCATCACCCAAGTCATCTTCCTCTTTGATCAGAGTCTCACTTCTGCTCTTAAGATGGTCAACTTGCTGAGTTACTTCAGTCATTGCGCATGCAGTTTCGACGGATTTAGATTCCCCATCTTGCTCCCCACTCTCCTTTTCTGTTGAGGAGTGAGTATGATCTTGGCAATCCCCGTCATCCAATAATCGGGCCCCTTGTTTTAACTGTGGAGTGGAAGGGGCTGGGTACTTATCACTAGGAGGTGTCTGCTCATGCCCATTTTCATGAGCTTGAGATGCAATTTCTACTTCCTCCAAGATCTCATTCTTTGCCTCTTCAGTTTCCACTTTGAGCTGAAGCATAGAAGCTAGAGATTCTTTGACAGGCTTTATCGATTCAGAGAGGATGCATCCCCCTGCATTAAATGCCTGGTAAAGACCAGTTATGTCGGGAAGGCCTTTTTAATATCTAAGGGATTGTAAAATCAATTTTGTTGACAATCTTTACAGAAGTACAGAATCTGAACAAACCTTATGAACCACATGCTGCCATATATTCTTCAGTTTATCTTCTGAGAGAGGTTTCCGGAGGAACTCAACTGCACCTAGCTGAAATAAATTATTAAATACACAAATGAATCAAAAACTGGAAGTAAATGGTTTCCAGGTCTTAGTTGCTATAACCTCCATCAAGTTCTAATTAAATTTGATTGAACTTTACAAGGAATATCATTTCAATCACTGAACTAACAGTAATTTCTTACCGCTATGCACTTCATCATGGTGCTCAGGCAATCAACATTTGAGGTCACTGAAAAAAAAAAAAAAACAATTTGCAGAGAAGTCACTTATCTTTTATGAGTGAATTTTCAGGAAATTGTGATGACATAATATCAACACTGACAAAAATTTCTGTCAGAATTAATTTAACGGTTCCTCAACAACAAATTAACATCAGGTACATAGGTTGGGAAATTTAAGCGTTGAATCTGAACTTACTGATGGTAGGCAAGTCTTTGGCAGTTTCAAGGAACTTGAAGCTCCCAGCACTATTGCTCGTACTCACCTGGTCCACATTAAAAAAACACAATGAAGATTCAACCTTTTGTCTCAAATTCAATCATTTATCGTCTGCAGAAATATTGGAGTTTGTTTGAAGGAATTACCTCTACAATAGCAACATGGAAACTTTCAGGTTTATCTGAAATTGCTGAAATAGCTTCGTTCTCATTGCAGAAGATAGAAACTAGAAAGAGCACAGTAAGGTCAGAATACAGGCTGCAAGAAAGTCTAATAAAGCAAGAAACAAAGAATCTTGTTTACAGAGGATAAAGTAAACCATTTATTGCATCAATTTCTCATGATGCAACTTTAGTATCACGTCATCAGATCTTTACCAACTCTATCAAAAGTTCTCATTTCATGAATAAGTAATCCAAGATCAATAAGTAAAGTGATGTTGTCCAAATTTGCATCATGAAATGGATCGATGTAGAAGTTAGCCAAATTGTAGAACTAATCATAGAACATCAAGAAAAGGTACAAAATTTAGCAGCTTTACCGATTGGACCAAAAAGATAGTTTTGGAACACCGGTAATGGAAATTTTAGAATTACACCTTGCGCTTTTAACATTATTGTTCATTATCAGAAAACGGCATTTATGATAGAGATGATCTTAGAAAAATTTCTATGTAAGGTACATTTGGGCATTCAACGTCAGATCCCATTTATAGAGTTAATGAGAATCATTTCTGAGTTTAAGAAAGCTAAAATTCAGAACCCATAGTAGAATAAGGAATCGCATGCTGAGAAGCAACAGAAATGGGACTCAATTTGCCACTAAGGGAAAAGTTTAGACAACATAAAGGAAAAGTAACATTAACAAAGGAAAGAAAAGTTTCTGATTCAGGAAAGACAATTATGAAGCTAATTGAAAAGAAGAGAAGAGGAAATAGAAGATCTCTAACCAATATAATCCATAGATTCAAGCTTTGATTTTATCTCTGCAGCACAACTGGTATCCTCCTCAAGGAGAAGGACACTGAGGCCCTTTGGAAAATCCTTCCATGTTGATAAATCATTAGCGGTGCAAACCATAGCTGGCTTGGCATCCTTTCTCAGGCCGCCTATGAATTTCCAAGATCACTCCTTTATACCATCCAAATCAACTCTGCATCACCCAAATTAACATGCTTTCGCATCAATAATTCGTCTCTGCCCTTTATAAATATTTCAACCAAACTATCCAAGTAAGAAAATTTAATTTCTTTTTGTTCTCTTGGAAAGGGAAACCAGTAACTCAACAGTAAAGCATCTTAAAGAACTATGCAATAAGGACGCGAAATGTTTACATCTTAATGGCAAGATATGGATGATCTTCAAATATTCATCAGTATACTTTATGCTCCTTATTTTTCTTTTTCTTTTTTGTCCTTTTTTATTCTAACATAAATAGATTCTAATGCTAGATAACTCTTAATCAATTGAATTGAACCTATGTATGCAAGTACATAAACTAAAATGCAAGAATAAAGAAAAAGATCTTGTTTAAAGTTTAAAGATCCCCGGTTCTACAAGACAAAAAGAAAAAGAGACAAAAACCCATGTAAGATCTCCATCATATGAACAGGAAAAAACATAGAAAAATGCCCATCAAAGGTAGAGAAAATAAACATAGAAAAGCAGAAAAGAAGGAAAGGAAAATCAAAACTGGGGAAAATGTTTCGAAGCAAACCGGAAAAAAGGAGAAACAACAAGAATACTATAAAAAGACCAGTACATGTGCATGCAAGCATATGACTTATGATCAAGATCACCCCAAAATAAGTAAAACCCACAAAAATTATCATTAAATCAAATGTAACATAGGACTAAAAAGAACACACTTTTGCTTACAAGAAGAGTGAAAAGTTCTCTTCTTTAAAGACAAAGCTCGTTTTTTCTTATTTTTTTTTCCTTCTGCTGTGGATGAGCACACAGAGAGCCTCTCAGACGGAGAGAGAGAGAGAGAGAGAGAGAGAGTAAAATGGAGATTTGAAGTCTCAAAGTTAGAGAGAGATGTTTCAGTACGCTTTGTCCAAGAAGTCACTGTGACTTTCTGCAGAGCTGAGATGCCTACAGACCACAGAGGCACAGATTATGCAAAAAAAGCCTTCTAAAAGTTCAAAATCTTGGTCCTAACTACTTTTTAACTGAATATTCTTAAAACTCCCTTATCTATTATTTTAATCTATTTTTTAATTTTCATAATTGCTCTTGCCGGTTGTACCTTGCGCTTTATCCTTGTTGCACCTAATATATTTTGGGGTGAAAAAGAATAACTTCTTTTTCTAGTTTACACCCTTTCTCATTTCCCAAAAACAATAAATTTTATTAGATCTGAGTATGAATTTTCAATCATTAATATTGCATAATCAGTAGAGTATACATAAAATTCTAATTATACATATCAATAATAATAATAATAATAATAAGTAATAAGTATAAAAATGTTGCTCATGTTTTTTTTAGTAATAAAATGCTCTTATTACTTATTTTTAAGTAAAAATGCTTATGATATAATAAAAATTGATTTAAAAAATAAGTATTAAGATGGTGCTGAAATGACACTAAAATGATATTTACATATGACAAGACATGTTTTGTCAGAATCATATTTTATCAAATTGATATATAAATTTTTAATAAATAAAATTAAAGATTATTTAAAAAAAATATTTAACTCGGTGTCATGTCAATGCCATCATTTAGAATTACAATAATTATTTAAGATATATTTTTGTAACAATTTTTATTAAATTAAATATAATTTATTTAAAAATAAATAATAATGACATTTTAATAATATTCTCTAATAATAATGTCCATATATATGGGATCAGAAATTAAAATTATTTTTTATGGTACGTGTACGACACATACTAGTAGGTAGTAGCACCTGACAGAATATACATACAGTGATTACATGTCAGTTACGACATAATAATTAAAATAATTTTAGCGTAATTTAATTTTAGTTTTACGTCATATAATGCCAATAAATAAAATAAAACTCTTTCTGACTAAACTGTTCTTTCAATGGAGAATTAGCTATAATGCACAAGTCAGCTATAAATCATGCCATGTATTTAATACTATGCATAAAATAATAATAGCTCGTGACCCCATTATTTTTTTTTTTCACAGGGAACAAAATTCCAAAAAAGAAAAAAGAAAGAAAATAAAAAGTTCAAAATAAGCTTAATCTAATCTAATGCTAATAGCAATAGTAAAGTCAGTTTGAAGTGAATATCAAAATAATAATAATAATAATAAACTTGCAGTTTCTTTTAAGAGATTAATTTAGTATTTGACAAAAAAAATAATTTAATAGATAGTGTTTAAACTTTATAGCATTTGGACCGCATGCAGAAAGCGTAAATATATTTAATATGCATCTCTTTTAAAATGTTAGATCAATAATAAAATAATATTAAATTTTAATTCAACGGTAGAAAAATATGCTCACCCCATTACTAGAGAATCGTGGTTATTTCGGCAAAGAGCACATTTTTTTTAGCCCAATTCTTCCAATAAATTGATTATATATACATTATTGAGCACTCAACTAATTCTTTTTATTGGATTTCCCGTAAATAATTGATTGCTTTACCAATCTTTTCTTCAAACTTTGGTGTTAGGTGTCATTTGCTTTTGCTTTTTTTGTGCTGTTTTGGTGCTTAACCAATGATGGATTCATGCCCAACAATTGAGCAATCATAAACCAATCCTCAAGAATAAAAAGTCATGTCCTTGTCGTAAATAAAAGTCTTTCTTTTTCTCATGTGCCATTAGTACTCATTTCTTGAACTCTAAACCTAATATTGTTGTCTATTCCCTTTTGAGTTATCACTAATTCGGAATCTGGGGTCTATAAGAACTGAAATATATATGAGATCTGAAAAGTAATTAAATAAAATATTGTGGTTTTTATAACATTTTATCATGTATATTACTTGATGTGCCTTAATATTTTATTTGCCTTAATTGATAACCTATCTTCAAGCTGCCTTTTGTAATTAGTAATTACTTAACATATGGCTAGTTAGTTAACATTGTAAAAGGTAGTAATAAGTCATATAGAATCAATGGATTCATGGCACAATCCCCCCATGATATTATGCATTTTTTTTTACAATTTTTTTGGCTAATAGAGGAATCAAATGGTATAGTTCTTTTGTTGGTAGCTTGGAGGATTAGAAACATGACTATTGCTTTCCAATTGGTTGTTTTTGCATTAATTGCTACTTCATCAATCTTACTGATTAGTGTACCCGTTGTTTTTTCTTCTCCTGATGGTTGGTCGAGTAACAAAAATATTGTATTTTCCGGTACATCATTGTGGATTGGATTAGTCTTTCTGGTAGGTATCCTTAATTCTCTTATCTCTTGGACCTATTTGTTCTCGATACAAAAACTACAAATTCAATTCAATTCGTCCATAAATATATGACATGTTTAAAACTCAATCCATTATATGTCTTACAAGTACAGTAAAACTAACGTGAATTAAAAATGAAAGGAATGGTTCTTTTTATTGATATTGATAGATTTTTTTTTATTAATTTTGATATAATGTGATGACAATATCAACATAATTGAGTGTTACGTGCTCCGATTTTCTGAAAATCGTGAATTTATATTTATTTTTTATAAAATATTAATAAGTACAAATGTTCAATAAGTTATTATTAAAGTATGGATGTTGAAAGAAATATAAAATTAAATTTAAGTAATTGTATATATATTAATCTTAAAATAAATAAATATAGAGTTTTGAATTCAAAATCTAAAGTCTTTCAAATTTAAAAATGCATGGTCAAAATTAGCTCCTGGATTACATTGGCGTTGGAATTCTTTTTCACGCTAAATAATGTAAAAATGTAAATAGAGATTTCTGGGAAATTTCTCAAAGATGGGTATTTTTGAAAATGCATAAAATATTGACTTTCTCTTGGTAATTCTTTCAAGGAAAGCTTTCTCATGACTGTCTTGAAAGTTGACAACAATATGTTCCCAAAGTCATTTTGCTTTCGGACTAATCTTACAACAATACCTAATTTTCTACTCTCTAATCTTCTCCTACAACAATGATCACAATAGTGACCTAATTTTTAACCACTATATATCACTTTGCCCAAATTACATTTTCATGCAATTTATTTTTTCTTTTAAGATTCATCCAATCTATAAAATTATTGACATTCTGATATTAATTAAGGTGAGTTTGTTCTATATTATAAATTTTCTAAAAATTTTCTGATACTAATCAATAAAAAATAAGAGCTATATACTTGTGGATTTTAAAATTGTTTTAGAGATTGCATTTTTTAAATAATCATAAAGAAAATTTTGAGAATTATTACTAAATTCTTTTCCTTTTAAGCTATGATTTGGAATTCATTGGCACTTTATAAAAATAATTTCAGTCTAGAAAATAAATTTAAGATGTCCAAGAAGCTGTATATTTCTTAAAAGAGTCATAAAATATTTAGCATACAGCAGACTTGTTTTGATTAGTATCAGTATTCCATTAGAAGCATTTTGGAGTGATTTTATAATTAAATGGTGAAAATTAAAATAAAGAAAGGAGTGGTTGAAATTTAAAGAGGAAAAAAAATAGTGGGGTAAAAATAAGAAAGAAGGTTGTGTGTGTGGTAAAAAGGAAATTAGAAGAAGAAGAAATAAATAAATAAATAAAAAAAAGAAGAAGAAGAGGAAGGGGGAGGAGATCGGGAAGAGAGGGAGAGGGCGAAGGAGAGGCGCTGCCGCCGATCAGCGGCGCTCTCGCTGGCGATTGGCGCGGCTGCCACTACCTCGGCCACCAGCTACCGCCCCCTCGCCGTTTCTTCCTTGACAGCGTCATCGTTTCCTTCTCCGATCCGGTCCTTTCTCCTCTTTGACTGGATCGGATTCCTCTTCTTTCCGGTAACCAGGGGCAACGGGTGGTGTCACGGAGACCACCAGAAATCTCCCAGGGGTGAGGCGGAGCTTTTAGTGGCTGCCGACCGTTCCCACTCGCCGGCGAAGTGTAGATCGGAGCTTGTGGCAGCCGGCGGTTCCAAGCGGTTTTCCGGCCAAGTCAAGATGCCTTGAGGCGTGTGAAGACCACTGGGAAGCTACCGGCGATTCTGGCTTCAGAGTCTCTGGCGAGGCTCCGAACAGGCAAAACGGATGGGAAATTTTGGGCTTCGACTCTAAGGTACGGGAACTTTGTGTGAATCCTGATATGCATGTGTAATTTTAGTAGATTCCGATGAAACCAAAGCTATGTGTATATATATGCATAGATTGAACTAAAAATGAAGCTAAATTCCCAATATAGAACATAAAAAGGATAATGTATGTAAGGTTAAATTTTGAAAGGAGAAGTTATTTTTATTGTTTATTCCCTAAATAGTTAGATTTAGCTTAGTTTTAGTGTTCTAAAGTTTTGAAAGATCGGTAATGTTACAATAACCTGGTCAAGATTGCAATTAAGCAGATGGCTCTGTCATAAGAGAACTCGAAATCTAGAGTTTGAATTAGAGATATTGTTAATGAATTCTTTGGTGAATTATGTGTAAATTATAATGTTTATAGTACACTATAAAGTAAATAAACTCTGAGCATAGTATTTCAGACATGTAAAACTGACTTTTCTAGGATTACACTGTCGAAATTGTGAATTAATGAAATTAAAGTAAGCATGATAGATATATATGACTATGATGTTGAAATCTTGTAAGGAAGAAAATTTCAAAGAACTTGAAATTAATTAACAGTTAAGAGTTAGTACGTAATATAGTATAAATACATAAAAACATAATAACATCATATGGTAAATATATGTGAGTTTGATAAAATATGTTATATAGCAAACACTTGAACAAGCATGTTGTTTAATACTTAATTGAAATAACATGAATATGCCTGCATGCTTATACTTATATGTTATCATACGAAACTATATAGTTGTAGTGATGTATATTTACAATTACTTATATTGATATTTGGAAATTAAAGGTACATGTATATATATACCGGTAGTTGTGTATTTCTGGATATAAACGTACATGTGCCCGATTATACAGTAAAAGCACAAGCATGATAATTGAAGTGTGTATGAACATCATTAATGCCTGCAAATAGAGTTCAATTGTGGCTAAAGTTGCATGTAATTGTATGGGTATAAATAATTGCAGTATTGCATGTTTTAAACTTATCCAGAAGGGGCATGAAATTGAAAAATGGTATATATATATATATATATATATATATATGATTATGACGTATGCTTAGATGTTCAAGTAGCTTATACCTAATGTTGAGAAATGATATTATGAGATATAGTATGATGACAATTGCATTGACTTGATAAATGTATTAATTGAGTACGAATGGAAGATGATATAAGCAAGTATAAAGGGGCGTGGAAAATAGCTTTGATGTATCACAAAGGTACGCTCTCATGCAATAGTGGTATGCTTGATGTGATATCACATACACGAGTAAGTTATACGTGTTTAATAAGTTATTCATGTGTATTTTGACAAATATCATATTATAGTGCTTGAGTAAGTATGACTGTATGATATATACTCAACCTGTTTTTAAATCATAATGCATGTTTTTGGAATAACTTATTATTAAGAAAGAAAGGTATATAGGATATAAGATAACCTCATTTTATACAATAATGGGCATAATTAATAAATGAAGTTTGATTTTGGTTATTATGAAATGAGGTATACTGATGTTTTCATATGTGTAATAGCATGGTTATGCACTTGTGGTTCCATCAATTATTGTACTAATGTATATAACTACAGTGACATGTGTTCATTCGTGGAAATCTTGCTGAAGAATCGTATGCAATACTATACCAGATTGTATTTCTTTTTATGTAATTATTTATAAGAGACTATATAAGTATTATATGATTTGCGCATGTATGTATTGTGCACTAGGGATGGTACATCCTTTATATGATATTTAGGCTCTTTTAGGTTTTATCTCTCTATAAATTATCTTGCATAACTATGTGATTATTTGATGCAAGTATAACATGCTTAAAGGTTATGTTGGGTGATTGGCATAATTAAAGTTCGTAAAGGTATAAATCTAGATCAGAAAACATGTGAGAGGCATGGTTAAATGACAGATTCCTTCATGTTTGTAATATGTAAAGCTTTTATTTCTATAAAGTAGTAATTTTAATGCATTTGTGCTTGATTCGATATTTTAACCTTGTATTGGCAAGATTTAGAGTTGGTTAAATGTTTCTGGAGATTTGATTTTATTATGTGTATACATATACATCGATATTGGTTGACAGGCCATGTTATGCCTAAATGATATTTAAAGCTTTTGGAAAGGAAGTTATGTATCTGTTAGCCTGCAGTCATAGTTTAGTCGTGGATTGAATAGGCGCCTATAGGGATATTGCAGCTGCTTCTGTTGACCCTGTTTGGGTCTTAGTCCTTTGTGGACTTCTGATTGTCCTGATTGGACCATTGTTTGATCCCATGGGGATCCTTTGTTTGATATCTTCGGATATCCTCTGTTTGATATCTTCAGATATCCTCTGTTTGATATCTTCGGATATCCTCTGATCCCGTTATCCACTTTTAGAACTTAGGCAGGCTAATTTCAATATAGTATAAGAAATCTAAACTACCAGTGCATATCTTGTATCTCATTTGTATTTGGAATTTTGCAATGGTATGCATATGAAATTTCAAGTAGGTTTTAACTTTGTGAAGATGATGTTTCTCAGCATTCTATCTTTTTGGTAAATGGAGGCCATATGATAAATTAACCTTTATTTAGTATTTCAAGTTAATTCTTGCTTGCTTTCTGATGTTTTTCTTGAATATGGTGCATCTCTGGATGGTGGTTTAATTACTACATTTATATATGTTATGGACATTGATGTGTTTTTGAAAGATTAGTTATAACTGGATTTATAAGATATACACTACGAGTTGTGCATGACAATGCTTTTAGGTATGATTATATGTTTTGCTTGACTTTGAGAAATTGATATGTGATAATTCACTTATATGTGTGATTGAACGATTTAATATTGATTTATAAGGAAATAAAAGTGAAACTAACATGTGTATTGGTAATAGCTATGTAAATAAAGAAGAAATGGTTTTTAACAAGGTAACTGGTAAGGTTGTGAGAATTATCCAAAATTTGCATACTATCAGCACAATATATATATATATATATAAGAGAATATCATTTATTACAATTGCTATATGTATTTGTGGTATATCTTAGTGCTTAGGCAATAATTGTTGATCCTTATAGAAAATTTCTTCTATAAAATATTTGTTGTTCCCTACTAAGCTTTATAGCTTAGCACGGGTTTTGTTATCCGTGTAGGTAACAGGATAAGCTTGTTTTGGGTTAAGCAGCTACTATGGCTCAACCATCAGAAGAAAGGATTTAGTGTAGGCAGATCTCCATCAGGGTTTACAGTTGTAGCGAGATGATTTTAATGTATATTGTTCTTTACTTTGGAGTGTTATAATGGTTTAAGAGTTCAATATGTAATATTGAATCATTTTAGGACTTGTGAATAATAATGAGAATTGATGTATGAGATGCTTAGTGAAATTATTTTTGTAATGTTGTGCCCCTGAAAGGCTGAGGAATAGTCTAATTTGCAGGTAGGTTAGATAAGTTTTTAGCCGTTATATTGCCGGATTTTTATTTGGTATTCAGTCACTTGGACGATTATAGCTTTATCGGCTTACCTAATTTATAAGTATTTCTTTTGGTCAAGCCTGAGCCAATGGGATAATTAAGATTCAAAAGAAAAATCTTGCTGATTTTGAAATTGTCACTCAGTGCATTGCTCCTCAAAGGGGCAATGACCAGTATCTGACAAATGGTCCTTGAAAAAAAAATTTCCCAACTTATCACTTGTTTCAGTTAGACTGTTCAGTAAGGGTGTTACATTTAGTGGTATCAGAGCCAGGTTTCGATCCTGGGACCTGTGGGTTATGGGCCCACCACGCTTCCGTTGCGCAACATGCAACTTTAGCCACAACTAAACTCTATTTGCAGGCATTAATGATGTTCATACACACTTCAATTATCATGCTTGTGCTTTTACTGTATAATCCGGCACATGTACGTTTATATCCAGAAATACACAACTACCGGTATATATATACATGTACCTTTAATTTCCAAATATCAATATAAGTAACTGTAAATATACATCACTACAACTATATAGTTTCGTATGATAACATATAAGTATAAGCATGCAGGCATATTCATGTTATTTCAATTAAGTATTAAACAACATGCTTGTTCAAGTGTTTGCTATATAACATATTTTATCAAACTCACATATATTTACCATGTGATGTTATTATGTTTTTATGTATTTATACTATATTACGTACTAACTCTTCACTGTTAATTAATTTCAAGTTCTTTGAAATTTTCTTCCTTACAAGATTTCAACATCATAGTCATATATATCTATCATGCTTACTTTAATTTCATTAATTCACAATTTCGACAGTGCAATCCTAGAAAAGTCAGTTTTATATGTATGAAATACTATGCTCAGAGTTTATTTACTTTATAGTGTACTATAAACATTATAATTTACACAATTCACCAAAGAATTCATTAACAATATCTCTAATTCAAACTCTAGATTTCGAGTTCTCTTATGACAGAGCCATCTGCTTAACTGCAATCTTGACCAGGTTATTGTAACATTACCGATCTTTCAAAACTTTAGAACACTAAAACTAAGCTAAATCTAACTATTTAGGGAATAAACAATAAAAATAACTTCTCCTTTCAAAATTTAACCTTACATACATTATCCTTTTTATGTTCTATATTGGGAATTTAGCTTCATTTTCAGTTCAATCTATGCATATATATACACATAGCTTTGGTTTCATCGAAATTTACTAAAATTACACATGCATATCAGGATTCACACCAAGTTCCCGTACCTTAGAGTCGAAGCCCAAAATTCCCCATCCGTTCTGCCTGTTCGGAGCCTCGCCGGAGACTCGTCAGAGAGACACCGAAGCCTCTCACCTGAAGCCAGAATTGCCGGTAGCTTCCCGATGGTCTTCATGCGCCTCAAGGCATCCTGATTTGGCCGAGAAACCGCCTGAAATCGCCGGCTGCCACAAGCTCCAATCTACACTTCGCCGGCGAGTGGGAACGATTGGCAGCCACCGAAAGCTCCGCCTCACCCCTGGGAGATTTCTGGTGGTCTCCGTGACACCACCCGTTGCCCCTGGTCACCGGAAAGAAGAGGAATCCGATCCAGTCAAAGAGGAGAAAGGACCGGATCGGAGAAGGAAACGACGACGCTGTCAAGGAAGAAACGGCGAGGGAGCGGTAACTGGTGGCCGAGGTAGTGGCAGCCGCGCCAATCGCCGGCGAGAGCGCCGCTGATCGGCGGCAGCGCCTCTCCTTCGCCCTCTCCCTCTCTTCCCGATCTCCTCCCCCTTCCTCTTCTTCTTTTTTTTTATTTATTTATTTCTTCTTCTTCTAATTTCCTTTTTACCACACACACAACCTTCTTTCTTATTTTTACCCCACTATTCTTTTTTTTTCCTCTTTAAATTTCAACCACTCCTTTCTTTATTTTAATTTTCACCTTTTTAAAATTATCATCATTATTATTACTAATTTTTAACAATATTAACTTATTTTGAAATTTTCATAATTGATCCTTGCAACTTAGTATCAAAACCAATTATAATCAAATTCGAATTTTTGGGGCGTTACAGTATTAAATAGATTATTCAAAATAGATCGATTTTGCTCCTAAATATTTTAAAAGTAATAAATATATAACATTTTTTGATTGATTATTTAAAAAAATTAAAAACTGTTTTATTAGATTATTCAAAATAGATCGATTTTGCTCCTAAATATTTTAAAAGTAATAAATATATAACATTTTTTGATTGATTATTTAAAAAAATTAAAAACTGTTTTATTCTCGATCTTCAACTTATTTAGGAAAATTCAATTTAACAAGGGATTAAGATACACATATTTTTTTTAACCAACAAACAACGAATTAACATTTTGTCCTTGTTAACCGATAATTATACATTCATGGTCAATTTGATCGAATTTTCAATGACAAATTATTTAGAATTATGAGAATAAAAAGATTATAATCATTATAGTTAAACTAAATTCAAATGTTGGGTTTAATGAAAAGTGGAGATTAATTAAGTCATAGAAGTAATTTTGAGCTAAGTTGAAGTTCATTAAGGAGTTCAAAGCTGGTAATACAAAATTTTAGTCCCTAGTTGAATATTAAATCACTAAATTAGTTTCAATAATTAATATGATTAAGAAGATTGACGTGGCTTGTAAGTTTATTTTAGTTTCAAAGCTATTGCGTTATGGTATGCTTTATTTTGGATCGATATCCATATCACGAAATCGAGTTGATTTTATAATTTCGATAACCAATGTCATTAGTTGTTTTTATTTATTTATTTATTAAAAGTGAGATTAATGAATTATAAAATTATAAAATAGATTTAATAAATAAACAATTGTGTCACATGATAATAAAAATGAAAGTAGGGATTTGGCCTTCTTATGAGAAAAAAGATGTTAATTCCTACAAAATGTCTTTTCTAAGTTGGTACAAGTTATTAAATGTATACAGTTGGATTCATAATTTATCTACAGCAAATTGGACCACGCACGAGCTTCAAATTGATATAATCAACTAGTATACGGTATTGATTTTCATTTATATATTAATTAATTTTATTATTATTATTATTATTATTAGGTTTAATGTGCAATTTTACTTTTGAAATTTTTCAAAAACAGCAATATTATCCTTAAAATTTACTTATATGCAATATACCTCTGGATATTTCAAAAAATGTATAATGTAAGTTTTGCCCTAATATTTTCATCAATTTAATCGAAAAGTGTTAGTTGACCGCCTACATGTCCATATGTCAAAAGCAAAATTGCACATTAAACCTTCTTCTTCTTCTTCTTCTTATTATTATTATTATTATTATTATTATTATTACCTAGAAAAACATCCTACCAGCAAAGCTAATTTCATATATCCGGTCCTTAATTTACTTTCCTTTCTCACGTTAAAAAAATAACTTCAAAACTTTATTAATAAAGGCTCCAAGTCACGTGCCATCTGTGGCAGCCATCTCACTCACAAGACCACATAAGCCAATTCATTCTCATTAATGAACATTGGACTTGGTTTTCTATGGTGAAAAAAAAAAGGTAGAGTAAATAAATATCAACTTCAACTTTGATACTCCAAAAAAAAAAAAACTACAGTGTTTCATGTAGTAATAATTAAGATTAGATATTTTGCTTTGGAAACTTATCAGGGGTAAATATTTTTATTTTTATTTTTTTTACTGAAGGTATTTGAATAAGGACTAAGGTAGAGGGATAAATTGAGATCTCAATTCAAATTTTCGAAAAGAATGAATTGAATCTTGAAACAATGAAAAAGTTTAAAGCTTTCTTTAATTAAATTATATATACATATAACTTAAAAAATATAATTAATATATGATATTATAGAAAAAAAATAGATAATTCGGATTGGTTTTGATTCGAATCTTATTTATCTTTAAGTTTTAGATTGGATTTCAATTAAAAGATATATATTTTTTAAAATCAAGTTAATTTGAATTGAATTTTAGATTAGAGTAAAAAATTGACAAATCTAAACGGGATAGGTGCAAATTCATACATTTATGTATTGCAGTGATATATTATGCATTGATGTCAGTAAGACATTAATTACCATTCTCTTTCCATGATGCTACTCCGTTTAAGATTTTTCTACACAAACCAATTAGTTTAATTAATGGTCTAAAATTTAGATGAATTTCTAATATTTTTTTTTTGGCAAAAATACATTTATTTTATTTAATATTGACCGTTTAATTAAGAGGATAGATAATGAGTAGAGTGAAAGAAAATTTTAAAAACTAAAAAGATAATTAATGAGGATATAACTTTTGAAAAACAATTTTAATGATCTCTTAAATTTACCGAAGCGGCTAATATTCTGGAAAAAAAAAAAGTTAATATGATAAACTGAGAACTCCAAAATTACTACTCCCTTTATTTCATTTTAAAAGGTTATTTTTCCATTTCGATTTGTTCCATTTTAAATATTCTTTTGCAATTTGAGGAATAAATTTATATAAATACCTCTATTTATTATATATTTTATTAAATTTTTTTTTATTATTACTCCCACTATTTCAAAATAGATGACGTTTGAAAATTTTTTTGTTTCATAATACATTATATTTTGATATAATCAAGACATATTAATTAATTTTTATCAAATATATCCTTAACTGATTTTGGAAAAAGATAAAATTTTATTAGTGAATGCAATTAATATAGTAAGGGTAACAAAATATTTTAATAGTGAAGTAATTACATTTCTTAATTACTGTGCATTCTTCTCAAACGTCATCTATTTTGAAACAGATGAAATACTATATACTTTCAATTATAATTAAATGAAATTTTTGAAAATATTAAAAGATTTTTTTGTCAATTACTATAATTTTTTTTATGAAATTTAGATATTCTAATAAATCTTTTAATTCTCACAAAAAATTAAAAATTATCTTTTAAAACAGGACGGAGAAAGTAATTTCGAAAACGAAGCACAATTTTCTCCCCCTAGGAGAAGGAACAGAAGAGCACTAGGAATAGAATGATGCCAATGAAAGGCAGCTTGTTGAGAAAAAGGCTCAAATTGACCATGAAATCAGCAGCAGATAGTTGGCTTCTTGGCAAACATAATGGAGCACCTGGACATCCCCCTGTCTTCTAATCAACTCATGAATGCGAACAATCAAGGCATTGGGAGCCGGTAGGGACGATCATTGCCAGAAATGACGGGAACAAGACTGCTTTGGGACCATAAAACATGCCCCAGAACTTAGCTTCGAATGCCTAACAATTACCAACCGCAGCAGAAAAACTGACCAGCCAACAACCATTAACATCGCCGAACGAAATCCTCCTCCTAAATGCCCCACCTGTGTTAAGGATAATCAACACAACCCAACCAACCATAATATGGGACTCAGACACAACTTGGTTATTAGTAAATCCTAGGTTATCCAATGCATGCAAACAAGGCTAAAAATTTCATGCAGTGGCACCCTAGCTAGACTAATTTATAAGTATACTACGAGTAGTTACTTCTTTTCAATTAATAAACTCAATCCGCATTTGCTGCTTTAAATACGTTCATTAACCTGTAATTAAGTTATAATTATAATTTTTTTTTTATGAAATAGAGATATAATTCTATTGAATTAGGGATTATTTAGCCATAATTGAAGACACTTCTACGTAGCAAAAGTCAAATGCATGCGTTGGATTTGGATGTGTCATAATACTAATTAATTTGGAACAATTCTCACAATTTTATTGAGTTTCTGATAAAACCTCAATCAGTTGATTTTCCAACTCTTAAAAATCAATTATGCGTTCTCTACCTCCAAATTAAGGTTACGTCTCAAAATTTTCAACTAGAAAATTTGGCCCTCAATTTTGGTTCAATTTTTTATTTTTTATTTTCTTGAAAAAGAGAATTTAAAACCCCAATATCATATTCCATTTATCGTTACTACATTTTTGAGCCGAATTTATCTGTAAAATATTGAACACATTTACCATTTAAATATATTTTTACGTTACGATTATTTTTGCTATTATTTATTTGATTTAAATTTGACAATAGCATATTGATTGAAATCAAATAAGTTTATCACATATGAACTGTAAAATGAAATCATTTTTTAACTTGTAAAAAAAGTGTTAAAATTTCTCACGGTAAATTTATCAAATAATTAGAATAAAGTAATAATCGAACCCAAAAATGCCTAACAGTAAAAAAAAAATTTAGCATTTTTTTAAGACTTAAAAAGGTACCTAGATTTTTATCACTTTCAATAAATTTTGAGCCAATTTTTAATTCAAAAATATATTTAAAGTGTAAATATGTGTCAATTTTAATACTTTAAAAATAAATTAGAATTAAAATAATATTTTTAAAAAATAAAATTGTATCGATATTTGAGAAGCAATATGTGTGTCATTTTTAATATTTTAAAAATAAACTTGACTCAAAAAAAATATTTTAAAAAATAAAATTGTATCAGTATTTGGAGCAAATTTGACCATTTTCTCCTGCCACTAATTAAGAGCAAGTAATAGTTTTGGTGGATAATAAGAACATTTTTCTTTGTTAGTTTAAGGCCAACATGATGATCTTTTATCCATCACTAATTCAAAAAAAAACTACTTCAAAGCCGTAGACATTCAAATACTTAAAAGCCTTCAATCATTCTCAATTATTTGTGTGTATTCTTGTCAATATATCACTAATTCAACACAAAATTTCATATCTATACCTAATGGTCTTTTTGTGATGAGTAAAAAATTCCTTACCTGGTCACTAATACTCTATTGCTTTAATTATTTGATTAAATTTATGTGTGTGTATATATATATTAGCTTTCTTATTATATAATAGGCTAACGGTACAAATCGGTTCCTAATATTTGATAAAAAAGGATAATGTAGTCCTTAAAGTTTAATTTAGTACAATATTACTCCTAATGTTTCAAAATTAAGGTAATTTAACCGCTGAAATTATGATTGGTATTTAAAAATTTGACATGTATCGCTCAAGGATTGAATTATTTTTTATTTAAAAGTCAAATTGCTCTAATTTTAATTTTCAAATTTCGGAGGTAACATTCCACTAAATTAAGTTTTAGAGACTATATTATTTTTTTTACCAAATATTATGAATTAAATTGCATTTTCAGCCTATTGAATAGAATTATGTCTTATTAACGGAGGATGTCCCCATCTAATTTTCTTATCTATCATATTGACAATAAAAAAAATCTTAAATGTCATTTCTCATTGCACTCAACTTTTGGTTGTTTGGGATGAGTATTATTGTTTTGAATTGAAGTAATAAGAAAAGAAAAAAAAATATTAAATTTGTTGATTCTTCTTCCCTAATTGGCCTTTTTCGCAATGAAAATGAAATGCCATTAATTGAATGCATGACTACAATCAGAAAGTAGTTTATCTTTATTTCTTATTTTAAGTAGGCAGCAGTATTCATGCAAGCGCAAATACTACTTCACTCATAATTGCAACTAATTAATTGATTACGTGTCTCTATATTGACCGCTAGCTATGTTCCTAGCTAGGGTTAAAGTCACATGTAGGTCATATAAGAATTGCTAAAACATGTAAATTTTAGTTATGTTTTTTTTATCAGTTATTTTTATTATTTTTATTAAAATTAAAAAATAATAAATAAATTTAAATTTAATATTAAATTATATAATTAAAATTAAATTATTAAATTTGATTAGTTCTAAGTTTATTAAAATTAATTGGTTTTAATTTTATTAAAAAAATAAATTAAAAAAACAAATTAAATTATATTAAAAGTCTAAAAGTGATAGATAAATAAAATTTAGATTTTATTCAAAAGTGACAGATAAAAAAATAAAAAAAATAGAAAAAATAACCATTTTATGTAACGGAGTTAGTTTTATCGTTGATAATCGGATTAGATCTTGGATTCCGGCCCATAACTCGAATTCCTAACTATTCAAATTGCCTAGGATCCGTATTGTGACTTTTAATCAATGTTATTAAAATCGGACTGAATAAAGAACTAATAAGATTGAAAATTCGTGGTTCAATCGAATTTTTTATTTTTAAAATATTATCAATTATTATAATTTTTTAAATACTATTGTATAAAAATTAAAAAAAAATATTCATCAAACATTAAATATATGTTACAAATATCCTAATAATAAGTTACAAAACATAATTTTAATTTTATTATTACAAATGATTAATTATGAATTTTTGAATATCATATATTAGAAACATAAAAATACAATCATATCATGAAAAAAAATTATGTTTAGATAGAGTATTAATGAAGCAAACACAAAAAATATTAACATTGTATATATGAGTATAATTATATTTAATTACAATAAATTCAAATAGATAATAAGTATATTAAATTATTAGGTGATATTTTTAGATTTAAAATAGTAAAATTTTCAAATAAATAAATAATAAAAATTTAAAATATATACATACATATATTTTAAATTTTTATTATTTATTTATTTGAAAAAAATTAGTATTTTAAATTCTAAAGATATTACTTAATAATTTAATATATTATTACAATAAACCAAATAAATAATAAGTATATTAAATTATTAAGTAACATATTTAAAATTTAAAATACTAATCAATTCAGTCCGATTTTAATAACATTGCTCTTAACGATGCCGTCTTTTATAAAGTCCTATTAGAATAAGAATTTTAGCTCAACTTTCTATTCCGACGTGACTCCTTCATCGATAGTATTCTTATGGCCATCAGGACTCTTAGCAAGAATAGAAGACAAATTTCTATAAATAGTCAGTATCGTCAGATATTTTTTCTGTTAGCTATTTTTTACTAGAAATTATTATTTTTACTGTTTACTTATTTGATCTTCGAAAAGTTTTCCTTCCGAATTCTAGAACCTATCTACTTTTTATGGCTCAACAAACTAACATATTATTATATTCTGTTTCAACCATTGGAAACAAACTCATATATGAATTATAATCACTTTAAATCATTTGTACGTAACACACGCATGAGAGTGGCGAAGTACTTAGCTACAAACGGCAAATGCCTGAAGTGGAAGCATAGTTAAGGTACAAATTAACAATTGTCGGAAAAGAGTGAAAGAGAATACACAGCAAAAGCAACGGCGGTTTTACAGTGTCCACAGCCCACAGAATGTTCACCAAACTAATTAAGATTAGATGTTTTTATGCATGTGAATGAGATTTTCCAGTTATAATTTCCTAAATTTGTTTTTCAAGAACTAGTCAATATGATAATGATATGGACACTGTTGCAAATTCATATGTGTGATTAAATTTGAGGCCACTTAGTTACTGTGCATGTGTTTTGAGAGGAAAAAAAAGGAAAAATGAAGGGACAAGGAGAAGTGGATCGATAAGATTGATATGACACACACATATATAGGTGGCATGGCATGGAAAGACAGAGTCCATTATCATCACCAACTCAATGAAATAAACCTCATAATCAATTAATCATTTGTGGTTAATGCTGCTCTAAGCTTAGCAACTGTCTTTTCATTAAGAGACCCAATTTATAGCAAACTCAAAAATGATTTCTTAACCCTCAGTTCTTGTTAATGATCAACTAAACTTAATACAAATGAGGTTTTAGCTTCCCCTGCACTAAATTGGAATCCATTTTAAAATGATGAATTTCCAACTCGTGCATAAATCTTACTTTCCAATTCAGCAAGACAGCCCAAGCAAAAGATCCTGTGCACTAAGGCAAAGGATTTTAGTGTCCGAGAAATAATGAAAAAAAAAAGAACAAAGACCAACAATTGATTCTGATAAATCAATAAATAGACATTGGATACATGATGAGGCAACCAACATAATCTTTGATTGATAGTGGCATGCTCCTTACGATCTTGAATCAAACCTAATTACTTTGACAGCTACATAAGTTATGCTGTTCCCTCCAAAATCACATCCAAAGCGTTTAGCTTGGACAAATAATTTGTTTTTTACTTTGGAATAACCCATATAAATCTATAAATAAATTTTGTTTTTTGCCAACTGAAAACATCAGAATCCTTCCCTGTAGTCCCCTTTTGAGACGACTTAATAACCCATCCTTCCCTGTAAACTATAATTTTCATCTATTTTTCGGTTCTGAATCAATGCCTTTATGGTTTATTCCTCACTTGATGTGCTGTTTTGTGCATGGCCAAAAACTTCAGCTTTTGGCTCAGAAGATTCTATGATCTCAACAATCTTGTGCTGGGGTTCGAAGTTCAGATCGGTGAAAATATTGCAATTGGTTTGTTTTGTTACCTGGAACGCTATGGTATCACCTTTTCCAAAACCACTCCTCTGCCATGCCCCCAGGACATAAAAGAAACAGCACAAGCAAAACACAATAAATATTGATAAAGGACTTCTTGTTCTGCTTCCAGGGGGGTTATGTTTCATGGCCATGATATATCTGGGAAAATTCCCTGGAGCACACTGCAAGATGCAATATAGTTAGAATCCATAATGATATAGGTAAATTTTCTTCGACTTCGTAAGTAACCAGGATGCTTTATGCAAGTAAACGGTGACAATAAAAGGTATGCCTTCGGCATTAAGTCATTCTACCTTTAGGCATAATTCATGAAACAATTCGACATCAAATTATTTAGCAAGTGGTCCACACATCACTGGAAAATGAAATAATAGTTTAATGTTTAAGAATTATTGAAAATAATTCAAAGAGCAATGTATAAATCTTAGGAATAATAAATGCCTGAATTTGAGTGATAAAGCAAATCTATGAGCGGAGAATAAGAAAGGTTGAGTGTAATTGAGAAAATCAAATCTGAGAAATAATAAAGTTCATACAGTTACTGAAACAACTAGGGACCTTAGATTTACGACTAAAACAGCACCAGGAATCCGAGAAAGCCAATCTCATCATTTATCAAAGTGAAGTGATTTTGGTCCAAGAAATCACTCAGGGTTGTCAGTCTCCAATTACTCTAACAATAGTAGATAAAAGAGGCGAGTTGCAGGTGATCTGAAGATCAGATAAAAGGAAATGGTTAACACAGAGAATCAAAAGGGATCAAACCTGAAGTTAAAGAGGTGGGAGAAAGTGAGCGTAGATCTGGGGGTGTAGAAGAACTGGATTACAGTGCAGAGAGTCCCACAATGATTAAAGCTGCTACTACTACATACACATAATACATTACAGGGTAGGGGTGTGCAAAAACCGAACCGACCAACCCGAACCGAACCGATCAAATCGGGTGGGGTTAATCGGGTTAGTAGGGTCGGTTCGGTTTTGGATATTATGGGTATTTCGGGTTCGGGTCGGGTCGGGTGAAACCCGAACCCGACCGAACAACCCGAATTTAAAATAAATAAATAAATTAATTAATTTCTCTAAAATATTAATTAATATATAATATATATTTAATGTAATTTTGAAATTATTAGTTTGTTGTATTTTTAAAATATTTTTTATGGTATATAATATTATTTATTTGTATTAATTTAGGATTTTAATTTAAATATATAAATTAAAAAAATAAAATTTCGGGTTATTCGGGTCAGGGCCCGAAAAAATCGGGTTATTCGGGTAGGGGCCCGAAATTTATTTAGGGTAGGGTCGGGTGAGGAAAATAGGTAATTTTCGATTTTCGGGTTAATCGGGTTCGGGTCGGGTTCACCCGAACCCGACCGATGCACACCCCTATTACAGGGAGAGAGAGTGTGTTATCGATATTTAAATGTGGAAACAGAAGTGAAGATGTTAAGTTTGATTAGAAGGGTTCGCACTTAAGGATGATTGCGGGGCGGGGCGGGGAGTGCCTCCCCACCTACTGCCCCGCGCAAGGGCGGGGCGGGGATCGAAAATATTTCGGGGAAAAAATTCCCCCCGTCCCCGTCCCCTCGGGGATCCCCGTCTCCACATAAAAAATATTTTTATTTTTTAAAAAAATTTAATTATAATAAAAATATTATATTTAATAATTAATTATAATTGAAAATATAATATTTAATAATTAAAAATATAAATTCAATTACAAATCAAACTAATATAAATTTTAATAATTGATAAAACTAAAATTAAATATAATTTAAAACTAAATTATATAAATATAATTAAATTTAGTAATTAAATTTCGGGGGCGGGGAAATTTCGGGGCGGGGACCACAATCCCCGTCCCCACCCCGAATTATAAGTCGGGAATATTTTTCCCCCATCCCCGTCCCCACGGGAAAATTTTTCGGGGATTGGGGCGGGTCCCCACCGGGGACGGAGATTCCCCGCCCCGTGATCATCCCTATAATCGCACTTTGAATTCCGAAGTTGTGTTTTTGGGATTCAGCTAACTCATTCTCAGCTGAATTTCACTATATTTTTTTATTAACAAAATGTAGGGCCAACTGCTTTTCTTATATCTCTCGTTTACGGGACTTTTTGATAAATAATGTTTTTGAGAAAATTATTTGGGTTTTTGATGTATTTTTTAAATTATTTGGTTTTTTGAGATTTTTTTCATTTTTGCTAAAAATGTTAGCGAAAATGGCAAGTGGAGCCCACGGTATGAATTTTGGCATCTTTC
Source organism: Excoecaria agallocha (assembly GCA_037975025.1). Classification (NCBI taxonomy): domain Eukaryota; kingdom Viridiplantae; phylum Streptophyta; class Magnoliopsida; order Malpighiales; family Euphorbiaceae; genus Excoecaria; species Excoecaria agallocha. The sequence goes on from CM075810.1 coordinate 71,109,490, forward strand.
TAATTTTTGCTGGAAATATTAGCGGAAATGATAGGTGGAACTTACGGAAGAATTTAATTAAATTAATTATTTCAAAAATAATTAAAAAATAAAATATGTCTCAATTTTTATAATTTGATCTTAATCTTTTTCTATCTAGAAAAAAAATACGTAAAATTGAAATACAAACCACAGATGTTGAGTTTATCTAACTTAATAATTTATATTCCTAATCAAATAAAATATAACAAAATTAACATCACTAAACTTTAAAAAAATAAAAGTGAATTTGATTAATTAATCCGATTAATCAATTATTTTTTTTTAATTTATCATTTTTTTATTTTATTAAATAAAATATTTTTATTGATATTTTAATTATATGTCAACGGTCAAGCTTGATTTAGTATATTTACTTTTTTTTAATCGCTTATTTTTCTTAGTCAGTAATCTCATAAAATTAGGACAATTATTTCCTTGATTCAAGATATTGATTGACTATTTTTTAAATCAAGTTCTAATTGTATTAATAGACCAAAAAAAATTAATTCATCAATTGTAACCCTCAAATTGATAAATTAAAAAAAAAAGTAATTGATTAATCGGATTAATTAATTTAATTCACTGTTTTTTTTAATTTTAATGATATTAATTTTGTTATATATTTTTTATTTGATTAGAAATATGAATGAAAATTAAATTAGAAAAACTCAACATTTGTGGTTTGTATTTTAATTTTACGTATTCTTTTCTCTAGAAAAGGAAAGATTAAGATCATATCATAAACATTTAGATATATTTTATTTTTTAATTGTTTTTGAGATGATTAATTTAATTAAATTTCTCTGTGAGCCCCACCTACCATTTTTGCTGACATTTCCAGTGAAAATGAGAAAGATATCAAAATTCATACCGTGGGTCTCACTTGCCATTTTCACTGATATTCCTAGCGGAAATAAGAAAAACCCCAAAAATTCAAATAATTTGAAAAACACACCAAAAATCCAAATAATTTTCCCAAAAAATATTATTTATGGGACTTTTTTGATAAATAATATTTTTTGGGAAAATATTTAGGTTTTTAGGGTCTTTTTCAAATTATTCAGGAATTTGGTATTTTTTTTCACATTTTCGTAAGGAATTCCAGCGAAAATGAAAGTAAGGCCCCCCCTCTCTCTCTCTCACCTCTCACTCTCCCTTTTTTATCCCACTCTCTCTCTTCCTCTTTTATCTTACATTTTTATACACCAATTTAAAATTTTAATGCTATATTATTAATTATAATTTTTATTATTTTAATAATATTTAATTATTTATTTTATGTTTAAAATGAATATAATAGAATAATTATAAAAAAAATTATTTTTTAACCACAATAATTAATAATTTTTCAATTTAAATAAAAAAATAATCAATTAAAATTATGAAATAGAAAAACATATTAAAAATTATTTATACTCTAAAAAAAATTAATTGGAGATTCCGACAGTATCTGTAAAAATTAATCAATCTCATAAATTTAAAAAATCAAACCGAATATTAAAAAATTATAAATAAAAAATAACAACAATTCTGGCCTAGAGATTTCTCTAATTCTTCTTCACAGTAGGATGAAATAGAGATTTTGGCCTAGAGGAGTACCCTTATGCGGAAACCGATTGGGCAGCTCTTTAAATTTAAATTATTATGTAATCTTTTTAGGTTTTATGTTTTTAGTCAATTTGGTTTTGGGGTCTTAGGTAGCCCCTGAATGAAATTTTTGGCATTTGCAGAGCTGCAATTAGATTTTGAGCATTGTGTATGAATATGTTAATATGTAAAAGTCATCTCTTTATGTTTGGTCTTACTCGTACTTTTTTTTCTTTGCTTGATCATAAGAGAGTTTAAGTCTGTAATTTTATAAGGTCCGTTATAATTAATGAACTAATCTTTAAATACATGCAATTTTAATTATTTATTCATGTTAATGTTATATATGCTCAGCATGATATTATTCTGCTTCTTTTGTTTTTTGGTCTCGGTGTGTTCACAGAAATAGATTATTCCACCTTCAACGAATTATTTCTTTTTATTTTAATTGAAAAAATTGTAGAGATTGGCCAACTCTATCAATCTTTGATTTGGAATTTATTAGATTTTTGGTGAAATGCAATTACTTTAAAATTTTAAAGTGGAGAAATTTTATTTCTATATTATTTTCAAAACTCAAATATTACTAAAATCGAAATGGAATACGCTAACAATAATAATGATGAAGCTACTCTAGAGCCAACGAGCTCTTCAATGCATATATATACAATAGAAGGAGCTTATCAGTCATCACTTATAAACTATAACTCATGCAATAACCAAACTGTAACTAAATCAAAAAAATAAGAGAACTAAACAAATCTCTCTCGTGCTCTAGGCTCTCTCTAACCTCAGCTCATCTCTGCAAACTGACCATTTTATTTGTTCTCCCCATCTCTCGCTCTCGTGCCCTAGGTCCGTGAGATTTTATCAAATGAAGCTCGATTTCTGTTTTCTTTTTGTTTAACTAACAGCAGAGCAATGTTAGTCCTTGCTTTCTCTTACATTACAAATATCAATTTATCTGAATTTCTCTCCACAGATCGATCGATCGTTGAAAGCAGAGCTATCAGATCGTCGGCCAGGGATTTATCCACTGCTTCGGATTCAACGTTAGTCCTTCCTTCTTCTCTTTGTTTTTTGATTTTAAAGACTCAGTAATTGCACCTGTATTTGTATATGCGTTTAACAAGTTTTTAATTAATATTTGTAATGAAGCAGTCATGTCCTGTTTTCATTAGTACTGATGAACATATATGTGATGTATGCCATAGTAATGTCGGCTAAAATAATTTAGTCTTTGTGCTATCTCATTTATCGTTTATGGGTAAAAAAAATCTTATTCAATACAGTTTATCAAGAAAAGGTAGAAATATGAGGAATGTCGGGTATCTCTTTTCGTAAGATTAAAAATGGAGTGTCAAAAATCATAGGCTATGGCTACTGTATATCTGTTAGTTCAATTGGCTGATATTTTGGGAGTAAGTTACTAAAATTGTTTCATGCTTTTGTAAAGGTAGATCCGGCATTCTAAGTGTTGCAACCAAAACAACCTGTCTGTAGAACTGCTCAATTGTTAACCATCAAATTTGAAAATGTTGGGATGGCTCTGTTCGATTGTAATCATAGATTCTATTATTCTTGTAATTTACAGAGCTTATCACTTCAAGAATTGAGTCATACTAGGAAAAGTAAAGCCAGAACCACTTCTTTTCCACTTCCATCTCTGTGAGTTTAGCAAAGTTCTTTGCCGTCAGTCTTGAACTTGATGGGTTCTGTTCTAGTTTCTGTTCTGGTTCATGGGTTTCTTTCTTCTGGTTGGGATATGTGACAGTTTCCTTATTTGTTAGTAACACTTGAACTTTAGTAATGATTTATTAATTTTTAAAAAGCAAGTTCCGACTAAAGCAAGTTTTCTCATGGATCCACCTTCGGATACGTCTTACTGTTCTTGGCAGCTGATCTTAGAATCTCATCTCGTTTCCCCTTTGGCGCAGCATTGCTGTAAAATTTGCAGGTACTATTTTTCATTTTTGTCTTTTCAAGACTCAGTCCCACATTCCTTCTTCCTTCATTTTTTTTTTCTTGTGCGAACCTCTTCCTGCATCCTGATCTGGAAGGTTAACCCAGCTCACCAAACTGCCGCTTCCTTTGCATGGATCCACATAACCTCTGTTCTTCTGCATCGTGGACACCATTAAAGGCTCCTTCAGCCTGTGCTACCTCACTATATTTCTTTTGAACTTTCATTGCTACATCACTGGCTCTGGTGGGGAAGAAGAAGCTATATGAAATTGCAAGCTGGAATTCATGTGCTTTATAATATAACTATCACATATTCCGTTTCAGTTTTCTTTTTCTCTTTAGAAACTAATATATTATTTTCATTGTTTAGTGTCTCTTACAGTGTCATGGACTATGCACTGAAAGATGCGTTTGATTTAGGAGCATTTGTTGGGGACTTGACTGTTGAAGAGGATATAAGTAGGTAAGATGCTACAATAATGTCAAGAAAAGAGTAATATTTTATTTTTTGCTTTGTGAGTTCAGTTTTACATGCTATGTTGATCTTCTGCTATTTTTCTTTGGCAGTGACGATATCACCTTAGAAGGACTTGAGCAAGAATTGGAAGAATGCAAAAATGATGATGTCAGTTCCTTAAATTTTTTGTTCTTTGCAAATTCATTTTATATCTGTAATTTGAATCATGTCTAATTTAAGGAAGAATAATTTTTATCTTTAATTTGCCTTTCTGCCTTCTATGCTACTATTACATATGCATAGAACTTTACCTTCATGGACTATTCATTTTGAGAGCAGCTCAATATCCTCATTGGTTTATTTTATGCATGTTAGCAATTAATAACATGTGTCTATTATAATTTTTTTTTGGCTTGTATATTGATAAAAACGGCTTTCCATTTTTCCTCTTTGATTATTACGTGTTTGTTCTTAGAGAAGTGGCGATGTTAAAGTGTCATGATTTTTATTGATCTGTAAGATTCATTCTTACAGAATATATAACAATGGGATTCTGCTGGAAATGATCTATGAAGAAATAAATAAGTTTTCAACTGAGGAATTGAAGGCATTACATGATAATATACTGCCGCCAAAGCTATACTTTTACTTTTTAACATTTTCAGCTCTGTTGAGTTGTTGACTAATGATTACAAAAATTGGCATCTATGATATAAACTTTTAGGGTTGGAGTTTAATTTCTTTGAAGTAGAGATTTACTGTTAACTCATTGAATTACCATTTTATTTTTAGTCAAGTGTTCTTTCAATAAATATTATTTGCTTACTTTTGAAGTGGGCCAGAAAATTTTGATTTGTTCTCTTTCTTATCCATTGTTAACATAGGTAGTTGCAAATATATTATCTAAAGGCACAGCATTAAGGGACTACACAAAGGGGGTCGAGAACAATGTACGGCAAGTTGAATTAGACTCCATCCAGGTGTGTAGCCTCTTCATTTGGTTGTCTGTTATTGTTCAAGTGCATAGTCTTTATGTCCTATGTCTGTATACTGGTTTTCTTCTTCTTCTTTTTAGTCATTTGATTTTAATGTGATCTTGCGTAATATGTAAATTTATCACACACTCAAGCATGAAATGGATGATGCTTTGTTCATAATCTGGCATTTGCTTACTAGCAAAATCAAACAACTTTGATTCTCAATACAATCTTCTTTGTCATAAAGAGGCTGGTTTCCACTGTTTTTCTCTACCATAATGTTACACAAAATCTAATATTACAAGGGTTTTTCATATAGTTGTTATGCCAAGACTGATACTTGTAGTTATGCAAACTATTTCATTTCATAGAAACGCTTGGGTTTGTGTGAACAAAATGGGATGAATAGGTGATGCTGCAACTTTACTTGTAGTTTTATATAAAATCATATTTAATTACAAATGATGGAAAATTGTATATATTATTCACTATCATTGATTATACTTTCTAATTTTCAATTATCATCTTGTGTGCAGTTGATAGCGCATTATGTTGAATTCATACTTTCTAATTTGCAATTATCTGTTATTGAACCAAGATTCATATTGCTCAATTATGGTGATGATAAACTATTTGAGAAGAGGGATAAACTTATTGGATTTTGAGAGTTGATGTCCTAATGATTCCAAACTTCATTATTGTTGTATGCTCATTATTTTTGGCATAATTTAAGAGGTTTGTTATTATAATGTTGGTAGTTGTAAGAGAACAAAACAAATATGGACACAGTTTTTTTGATATTTTATTCTTTATAAATTGCAAGTATATGTAAAATTATAGAAATTACAACTAAGCAAATTAGCTGTAAATTAGGTCTTGTGATTGCTAAATATACATGGAAAGTCAACCATGCTAAATATGAATTAGATAGCTAATATATCGAAATACTTCCCCACAAGCTGGAATATAGATGTAAATTATGTCTAGCTTGTTACAAAAGCATTCAAGCCAAGTCCCATTTAAAGCCTTTGTGAATATATCACCTGTTTGCTTTTTAGTATTTGCATACCTAGCGGGAATCAAATTTTTTTGTATTTTCTTACAAATAAAGTGACAATTAACTTCAATGGACTTAGTTCTTTCATGGTACATTGGATGCGAGGTGATGTGAAAAGCAATCTAATTACCTTGAAGTTTTGCTGGTAAGGAAGACTTCAAATTGACTTCAACTAAAATGTGATGTATCCAATCGCATGCAAATTGTGTGATGGCTTTGTACTCGGATTCTGCACTGAATTAGGATACAACGTTTTGCTTGTTACTCCTCCATGCCACTAGATTCGCACCAACAAACACGCAATATCTATCAACTTTGGATTTAACCCAAGTAGCGTTTACAAAACACTTAATGCTAGTGTGTCCATGGTTCATATACTGTATACCAACTCCAGAGCTTCTTTTAAGTAAAAGGATCTGTTCCAGGGGTTCCCAATGTTTGGTTGTAGGTGCAAACATGAATTGGTTGACAACATTGGTTGCATATACAATTTTTGGATGAGTTACTATGAGATAGTTTAATCTCCAAAGTAAACTCATGTATCTCTTTGGATTGTCAAATGGATCACCATCTTTTTTTTTATTTACTTGGGGAACCATTGGTGTGTTTCAGGGCTTGGCTCCTATTTTTCTAGTCTCTATGAGCAAGTCAAGTACATATTTTTTGTAGGACAAAAAACATCCCTTTCTTGCTTCTTATTACCTCTACTCTGAATATGTATTTCAGTTGGCCTATGTCTTTTGCATGGAACTTGGCACGCAAGAATGACTTGAGGGCTGAGATCCCTGTATGATCATATCTTATAATGATGATATCCCCAATGTACACAACTAGGAGGATGATGTTAGCTCCAGATTGTCTATAAAAGCTTGAATATTCATGTGCTTTTCTTCAACCCAAACTACCGAATCACCTTGCTGAACTTCCCAAACTAGGCACAAAAATTTTGTTTTCAAGTGGAAGACTCTTCCATGCTTCCTTTGAGCAACAAACCCAAGTGGTTGCTCTGTATGCACTTCCTTCTATTGATTGCCATGAAGAAAAGCATTCTTGATGTCTAACTGGTGTAGGAGCCAATCATGAGAAGCAACAATAGAATAAGTAGGCGAACTGAAGTTAGTTTGGCCATTAGAGACAATTTTTTAATAGTCTATGCCATAAGTTTTAGCATATCTTTTAGCAACAAGTTTTGCTTTGAGTCGAGCCATAGACCTGTTTTGCTTAACTTTGATTGCAAAGACTCATTTGCATCCCACACTTTTCTTTCGTTTAGGTAGATTTACCAAATCCCATTTTTGGTTTTCGTTTAAAACATTTTTCTCTTCAAGCATTGCATTATGCGACCTAGGATAACTCAAAGCCTCCTTCATCGTCTTCGGGATAGATATGGAGCCTAGAGAAGCAATTAATGAAATAGATGGAGACAAGTGATCATATAATAAAATTAGTAATGTAATAGGTATGTTTAGGATGGATGTAGTGGTATTTACCTTTGCAAAGAGCAACCGGGAGATCACGATCACTTGGAATAGGATTTGATGACGAAGGAGCTCGAGCAGTACATGTGTCATAGGTTTCTTATCTCCTGGAGTACATTAAAGAAATTGGCGGCTCTGCTCATGCTAGAGCAGGAGGAACAAATTTAGCTGGAGTATGACGAATATAATTAGTTGGTTGCTTAGTGGAAGCATGTGGAGATGTAATAGTGTTGATTAGTCATTCATCTTTCTTCCTCGGACTTGTAGAAGTTGAATGTGAAAAGAAGAAAGGTGTGTTTTCTAAAAGCACCACATCAGTGGACGATAGATATTTGTTAAGATCAAGTGAATAGCACTTGTACCCTTTCTAAAGATGAGAATAATCCAAAAATCCGCCCTTCAAATCTTTTGGGTGCAACTTAGTGTTATGAGTTGTACATCTTAAACATGGAAAGTGCTGCCAAGTATGCAGGGTTCCACCATATTAGCTTGTTTGGAAAAATAGTACTATATGGAATATCACCAGCAAGTATTGAAAATGGCTTGTGATTAATCAAGAAGCTAGACGTGGGTATAATAGCAGCCCAGAATTGCAATGTTTGCACAAAAACATTTAATTGAGTTTGAACCTCTGTACAATATAAACATAAATGAGAAAATACTTCAGAATGATTTTTCATAAAATATATCAAAATCATTTGAGTGAAATCAATCACAAAAGTTACAAAATACTTGAATCTAGTTTTAGACAAAATATAACAAGGTCCCCAAACATAAAAATGAACCAACTCAAAAGCAGAACTAGCTTGTTTATTAATTCTAGATCGTGATGAGTTACGATGGTGTACAGCAAAATAACATGACTCACAATCCAAGGAAAGTACATCATAAAAGTGAGGACACTTATCTTCAACATAGGTGGAGAAGGATGTCCAACAATGTTTTATGTTGACCTATTAGCGATGGTTATAGGAGGAAATGTTTTATGGACCATGAGATAGAAAAGATGTTGAAATTACTTGTCATGTGGTTTGTGGAACTAGGATCAATGGTTCATTTGATCGAGGGCGAAATAAGACGTATTAGATTAGGGATGATCACGGGGAGGGGATTCCCCGGCCTCGGCGGGGACCCGCCCCGTTCGGGGCGGGGAATCCCCGAATTTTCCCCCCGTGGGGACGAGGACAGGGGAAAAAAAATTCCCGTTATGAATTCGGGGACAGGGGCGGGGAATGGGGTATCTGCCCCGTGGGGATCCCCGCCCCGCAAATTTTTTTTTTAATTTTAAAATATAATATTTTATAAATAATTAAAATTAAAATATAACTTAATTTTATAGCTTAAATTTTAAATTATACTTAATTTTAAATTTATGAATGGTTAAAATTTATATTAATTTAAATTATTATTTATTTTAAATTTTTTATTTATTAAATATTATATTTTAATTATTTATAAAATATTATATTTTAAAATTAAAAAAATATATATATATATATATTCGGGGGACGGAGATCCCCGCGGGGCGGGGGGGATTTCCTCCCCGCTCTAAAGTCGGGAGCGGGGACGAGGAATCCCCGACCCTGCGCAGGGCAGTGAATGGGGATATAATCCCCGGCCCCGCCCCGTGAGCATTCCTATATTAGATTAACCTGACTTCACAAGATAGTAATCGTATACGATTCCATTAGCAAATCTTGGTACTAGGAGAATTTAGCAAACTCATCTGCTGAGACCATAATAGTCTTCTTAGACGATGAACTTGAAGCAGCAGTCTGGCCCCTTGTTTCCTTCTTTGTTATTATTCTTTGTCCGGGCATGATCTCCTCATTTGGCAACAAGAACATTGGTTTGTTAATGAAGTATTTTCCATGCCGAGTGTCTTTATTGAAAGCATCCTAGAGAGAATATGAGATTTAACACTCTCAAATTTCGAAGTCTAGCAAAAAGCCTCATTATTGCCATTTGTTTCCAATGAGCTTCTTGCACTTTAATATTGGAACTAAATGGCAAAAGCATGTTTAGTTCTTCATAAGTCTTTTTGAGCTTCAGTGGTCTTGTTTCTTGCTCTGTTGTTGTTCTTTCTCCCATCATTATTCCCTTCTTAGGCAACAAGAATATTGGTTTTCTGAGTGGGTGGTTCTCCGAAGTACCCTGCTGAAAACATCCTGAAGAGAAGTGATCTCTAAATTGAAGAAAATTTGAGATTTAGTTATCTCAAGTTCGGAAGGCCGTCTAGCCAAAACACTCATTATTGCCATTTCTTCTCAATGAGCTTGTTTCACTTTAATGTCAGAATTAAATGGCAATAGCTTGTTTAGTTCCGCACAAGTCTCTTTGAACTCCATTAAGTAAGTTGTGAGAGACTTGGTTTCCTTTTCAGCATGATAAAAGGCCATGCAAACTTCACAAATTTAGGACACATTCCCTTTACCAGAGTATAAGAAATTCTGATAATCCATTATCACTATCAATCCATCAAAGAACTAATGGATTGTTGGTGATTAATCAAGCCAATTACCTCACTATCAATGGAATTTCTGATTTGCCAAAAGAACAATGCATCTTTTCTCAACCATACTTGTCTGATATTCATCAGTTGAAGGATCACTAAACAAATGGTCATCCTTATGGTGGAATTGGTAGACAATGTTGGAGATGGTGGATGACTGTTTGAAAAATTCATTGGGTATTTGTTTTGGTTTGGGCTTGAAGATATGTTAGAGAAAGTGGGTGAGTATCTCACTCTATTGGATCCAGTTCATGATCCATTAGTCCCTTGTGTCCGATATGGCCCTTATTTCTCCTTCGTTGAGTTCTGTAAGAGCTTTGTCGGATTCAACTCTCCGCCATTGAATTGCAGCGACGCCTCAATAGTGCGCGCTAGCCGCATAGCTTCGACCTTGTCCTCCGGTTTATGCACCTTCACCCATCCCTTGAGATCTTCTCTCAGCCCGCTGATAAAGTACCCCACGTACTGCTGCTCTGGAAGACCAGGCACGGTAGCAGCAATCATCTCAAACTTCTCAATGAACTCTTCCACACTCCCTGATTCTTTCAGGTTAGCCACTCCTCAAACGGACTGGAGGAATGGATTCCACCATATCGTTTCATTAAATCGGCTTTGAACTGCTCCCAAGTCAGGGATGGTGATACATCCAGCAACATAGAAAACCAATTTATGGTTGGCCCTTCCATACAAATCTCAGCCAACTGAATGCGCATATCAGATGGGATTCGATTCAATCAAAAATAAGTTTTGATCCTTATAGTCCAACCTCTAGGATTTGTACCGTTGAAGATCGGAAGTTTCAGCTTCTTCAATGAAACCAGGGGATCTGCAAAATGGCTTGTGTGGATGTGATAATCCATGCACCGGTTTGAGTCTTGCCCTTGTCGACTTCCTCCTCCTTCCAAGATTGTTTCCCTCTGAGAACTGAAATCATCTGCCTGGAGAGGCTGTTTGTCTGTTCGTTTAATCCAATTTAACACTTGAGTCGGGAATTCTTCATCCTGTTTCTTGTCTGCTTGGTATCGCCGCTTAGAGGTAGCCAAACGACTTTGAATGTCCGTCACCGATTTGGTTAGTTCATGCACACAGGCAATTAATTCCCCCACCTTGTTCTCTGTTGCTTCCATTCGAAAATTCACAGATGCATTTAACTCTCCTAACTCGCTCTCTATTTCTTCCAGTCGAACCATCACCGATTGTAAACGAGTCTCCATTGTAGTTTTCCTCCTTCCGTGGTTATAATCCGGCAGGTCGGACCAATGATAAAGAAAATGATAAACAATACCAACAAACAACCACACAACAAAGAATACAATGTAATATTGCTATGATATTGATATGAAGGAACCAATTACAGCACAAGTTCTGTAGGTTTACACTCAAAAGGAATAAGGAAAAACAGAACAATCACAATAACAAAACTATGAGACTAATGCCCCCCTAAGAGCAGGGAATTGCCACAGGCCCTTACTTCCTCTCCCTTTTTCAGCCAAATAGCTGAAACTACAAAATAATTCTCCTCTCCCCTCGTCCCCTCTCTCTCTCCTCCTCTTATTCTCATTCCCACATAACTAACTTTATGCCAGCTCAGCTTCTGCCGCAGCTACCTTCTTCTTGGGCCTCCTGGAATAAAACTCTCCACATGATGGGCCTTTGGCCTTGGACCTCCTGGCTGATAGCATTATCTCCATCAAAAAGGATGTGCCAATGGAATAAAGTGAGCATACTTAAAAAATCGATCAGCCACCACAAACAAAACAGATTTGCCACAAGATTTGGGTAACCCATCAATAAAGTCAATGGTGAAATGTTGAGATTTATTACGCTGACACACATGACAGGCAGCAACATATTTGGCAATATCAGTCCTCATGCCGTCCAAAAAAAAATCCCCACGAACTCTATGCAAAGTCTTCTGAACTCACTCATGAAAACTGTCATGATATGCTGCCATTATAGCTGAAATCCAAAAGGAATTGGGTGGATATATATATGCAATTTTTAAACATCAACAACTAATCCCAAATTTGCCAACTTATTCTCAACTCACCATTGTGGGCCTTAGTATGCAATTCCTGCAGCTCCTTAGAGGTCAGTAACTCAGCCTGAAGAGACTCCAACATAGAACTACAGGGGCTGCTAATAGCAAAGAATTTTGGGTTGCCGGCAGAATGACGGGATAAAGCCTCTGCTGCCTTGTTCAAGGATCCCAGTCTATATTCAACCGAAAATGAATACCCCATCAACTTACTCAATCAGTGTTGTTGTAGAGGTGTAGTTAACTGCTGTTCCAACAAGTACTTGAGGCTAAACTGATTTGTGTGTATAAGAAAAGAACGACCCCAAAAATAAGGGCGCCAATTTAGGACTGCCTTGGCCAACCTAATCAGCTCCTTCTCGTAAGCAGCCATCTTTTGGTGTCTCAATGCCAATTGTCGACTAAAAAAAAAGCCATCGGATGAGCTTCTTGCTGTAGAACAACTCCAATACCAACACCTGAGGCATCACGCTCTAGAACAAATTACTTGTGAAAATCAGGAAGCCGCAGAACTGGAGCTGTGGATAAAGCTTGTTTGAGTTTCTCAAAGGCTTGCAAGGTTGCCTCTGTCCATTGAAATGAGTTATTCCTTAGCATATTAATCAAGGGGGCTTCCAATTGTCCATAATCACAAACAAATTTGTGATAGCATCCTGATAATCCCAAAAATCCATGCAAAAAAGTGATGGACTGAGGTTGTGGCTAGTCCTTAATAGCTTGAACCTTGCTTGTGTCAACTCCTACACCACTCGCAGAAATAATGTGGCCCAAATATGCTATCGAAGTGGAGCTAAAGCAGCATTTAGTGCTCTTTAAGTAAAGCTTACGCGCACGAAGTAAGTCAAAAGACTTGGTGCATGTGAACCAGATGGCTTTCCCAACTACTGCTGTAAATTAAGATATCGTCAAAGAAAACAAGTACAAATTTACCCAAGAAGGCATGAAATACCTCATTCATCAAGGCTTGGAAAGTTGACGGTGCATTAGAGAGACCAAGCGGCATAACTAGAAATTCTAAATGGCCATGGTGAGTGCGAAAGGCTGTTTTTTCCACATCTGTAGGGTACATGCGAACTTAATAATAGCCTGATTTCAAGTCTAATTTGGTGAAGTAACAGGCACCATGCAATTCGTCAAGAAGTTCATCTAGCAATGGGATTGGAAATTTATCCTTCACCGTTTTATTGTCTAACTCATGGTAATCAATACAAAGGCGACAGGACCCATCTTCCTTAGGGACTAGAATGACCGGAGAAGAAAAAGGAGATTTGTTGGGATGAATAAGTCCTCGTTGAAGCAGCTTAGCACACTATTTTTCAATCTTATCTTTTTGACGATGTGGGTAAGGTCGAACAACCACAGGAGCGGTTCTTGGAAGCAAATAGATTCATTGATCACATTGTCTGATAGGTGGCAATCCCGTGGGTTGAATGAACAAGTCCCCAAATTCGGTGAGGAGGTCCTCCAATTTTTGCTCGTTTATAGTGGTGTCCCTTAACATGTGCAAGTATTTATACCCATTTCTTCGCTGTCCTTGAAACAAAATAGGCTTCCTTTTCACCAAAAATGACATGGTAAATGCAGTAAAATCCCATAAAATGGGGCTCAGCGTTTATAGCCATTTAATTTCTAAAACAATGTCAAAACCATCTAAAGGAATGACAAAAAAATCAGCAGTGAAACTATGACCAAGCGAAAACGTTATCCGAGTACAGACCCCCATGCCGTGCACCTTGGCACCATTTGCAATTGATATGCTGGTGTTTGGTAATGGCTGAACTGAAGAGCTAGGTGTCGAGCTGCTATTGCACTGATGAAATTGTGGGTACTGCCCGAGTCCAACAAGCTAAGCACAAGCTGCCTGTTCATGAGAGCTTGCATAGTTTGAGCATATGCTACACCGGTAATAGCACGTAGGGAAATTTCTGGATCAACCTCCACTTCAACCACGTTAGTAGCATCATCCGTGTCCCCCAATTTTACCCAAAAAAGTCGCTTGTATTGGTGAGTTGTGGAGTAAGGTTCATCACAGTTGTGCCGCAACCCTTTGGACCTCCTCTCTGCCATTTATGCTCTAGAAAGTCTTTTGATGAAAAGAGACAAAGTACTGGGTGGAGAACTGGTTGTTATGGAAGAGGTAGAATTTTTTGTTCAAAAAATTCTTGAATTACTTGACCCTTTTCCTCACCCAGTTCTTGTTGGTTGCTAGCCCCCCTTGCGATTCACGATGAGCTTCTGTAACTGCTCTTTTTGTTCATAGGCCCGGGCTAAGCTCATGGCTGCGGATAAATTGTGTGTTTTAAGCAATTGGATGTCCAACCTTTTGGAATCATCTAACCCAGCAATGAATAATCCAGCATGAAGATTTTCGGGTATAATTTCATCTGTTCGTGCTAACTTTTCTTGAAATTGCCGTTGGTAGAGCTCTACAGTTCCTGTTTGTCGAAGGGTTACCAAATCCCCAATTGGGTTGCTGCTTTCAGGTGGTCCGAACCTTTGGAAACAAAATTTCAAGAAATCATCTCAATTTATTGCTTCTTTGGCCCTCTTCAACTAGTAAAACCAGAATTACGCTTCTTGCAAAAGATGAAACCGAGCTAAACCCACCTTTTCTGCTTCCGATGTTCTTTGATTCTCAAAAAAAGGCTCACAACGATGAGCCCAGATCAAGGGGTCCTCTGCCCCATCATACATTGGAAAATTGAGCTTTGCGATCCTGGGAACAGTAGAATGGTGGGGCCTGGTTGGACGGTTAGGGGTGCATTACTTCCCATGGTGTTGGTGGTGGGTCGCCCTTTTGCTGAAGCAGCAATGCTGCTCTTGTCACTCCCACTGGATATGTTTTTGTTGGTGTTAAGGCCCAAGCCCATTAACTGTTCTTGTAGTATTAAAGTGAATTTCTCACCCAAACGGTGTTCCATCGCTGATAATTTGGCATCTGTTACAGAACTTTCTTCCTGTAATAGAGTGTGTATGTCGTCACCCATTGTGTTTGGCTCTGATACTAAATCGTTAGAATTTTTTGATAAGGATCAAGTCACAGGACAATGGACTGGAAAATCTTGATCAATTAACCTTGATTTTCCTTTCCCGTTATTCAAATACTTTGGTCGACCTATTTCGAAAATTAACTCAGCTCATAAGGGAGACTGAAACCTTGGGAACTTGTTATTGGAGAGAGTTCCGAATATCTTGTTTTTGATAAAAATGGACATGTATTATTATTTCTTTTGCCCACAATAGGCAAGAGTCATTACAAAAATGGAAGTCCTAAGTTATAGGATTCTTAATAAAGAAATAATAAACTTATTGAAATAAAAATAACCCAGCTGAACTAATTCAAAGGAAATAACTCAATTCAACAGTGAGATCAAACCAAATAAATTAATGAGGCCTGCGTGTATAAGCTTGGCCCATGAAAGCATCCACAACAAAAGAAAAATAATTTTATGTATTTTTTCTTGTTGTATAATCTGTTTCTTCCTAATTTACTGATAATTATTTTGTTTTACTATAGTATGCAACAGAAATAAGCTTATCATAAAAATTAAATGACTTACAAGAAAGATAATAAATAGGGATAACAAGTGCATATAAGATAGCTTTCATTAATTAGATACTCTGACCCCACTGTACATGGACTATATAAGGATAATAAGTGCATATAAGATAGCTTTCATTAATTAGATACTCTGACCCCACTGTACATAGACTATATATCTGTCAAAGTATATTAAATGGGTTCAAGAAGTTTCAATGATATTATCTATTTCTATTTTAATTATCATTTTGTGTTTCAGTATTATGAGAATAACATGAGATTAAAATAATGATGTTAGCAGATAATGTGTTGTATATAATAGATCGTATTGATTGGCAAATTATTAGATTGACTAATTATTTCAATTAAGAAATGATTTAACTTGCATGTATGGTTATTATCGTTGAATAAATCAACATTTAGATTATTATTTTGCATGTAAATAATATATGTGAAATTTTAAGTTGATGTGATATTTATTGTTCTTTTACATGAATTAACTCTTAAAAATTGAATGTTCTAATTAAATAATTATGAATTTTTTTCTATTATATTTGAAATAAATAAGTTCTTGCTCCTTTTAGGCTTTTAGTATGAAGGATGTTTATCATAAACAACTCTTTTCTATAAGCTTATGTTCCTTTGTTTATGTATGCATTTGAATTTTCTGAATGGATAAGTTCGAGTTAGTCATAATTTCGTTAGACATAAACACTATTGTGAAGGTGCATATGCACCCGGGCTAACTACAGTTTGCTGGCATTTGGGCTGAGCTTAATTGTCCATTAGCAAAACAATTAGCCATTCCATTAACTTCGGTTTTTCAAAATTATTAATCTTTAATCAGTCAATTACATTTAGTTAACTAGTTTATTGATTTCGATTTTTTCAATTTAGTTAATTAATATTTTTCATTAAACTATTAAAATTTATAACATACAATTATATAAAAAATTAGACAAAATTTAATGTGATTTCAAATGTACAGTGTAATTCAAAATAAAAATCACAAAATAAATATAATATACTAATCAAAATTTATTTCCGACAAGCTAATAGCTAATATTATAAAGTGGATACGATATTTATTGGAAATTAGCATTTTTAATTATAAGTTAAAAAGAAAAATTTTGAATAATATTAAATATTAAAATATAGATTTTAAAACGTAAAAAGTATAACTAAATGCTATCAAGTAAAATATAGGTAATATATATAATAAAAAAGTAACATATATAAAAGTTGATCAGTTATTCAATATAAATATTATTGTATATAATTAGAAGAATAACATAATTTAAATTTAAAATATTATAGAGAAATACAAAAAATTAGGAAGCAAAAAAAATTTAATTTAAATATACTTTAAAGCATTATTTTGCCTAAGTCTTAGAGAGAAATAAAAAAAAGAAAGATTTTTAAGGTATAAAAATAAAAATATAATATATACATATGAACCGGTTAACTTTGGACCAACGGTTAACTGATATTTAAAATTGAAAATTTTAAAAATAAAAATCGAAATCAAGTCCATTAGATCAGTTAACTAAAAAAATCGATCTGGTTTTGCAGTTAACCAAATTTTCGGTTTTTTTTGCTCACCTCCTAGTTCAGATCATGTTAAAGTAATATACACTACCATCTATGTTTTATATTTTCAAATCTTTTTGCTCTGTTTGCAGGTTTTAAGTGCACATTTCCGTGCTTATATTCAAGCACTGGAGAAGTTGCAGTTGGATATAGCAACATCTAGTGATTTGATTGGTGTGGAGACTAGAAGTACTAGTCTTTTTTCAAGAGCAAGGGAACCTCTAAAAAATAGATCAGCTGTCTTTGCATTGGGGGAGAGGATTAATATTTTGAAGGTTTTGTTCTTTATCCAGTTAATTCTAAAATGTTGTGTGTGTAGCTACTTGTGATACGGATAAATGATATCTTGGTTATGGTTCTTTGGCATTGACCACTTATTCTGTTTGTTTTATAAATTTTGTGAAGATGTCTTATTCTCTATCATCCTTTTCCATATTCCATTATTCTATCCTGAACATAAACATTAAGCTATCTGTATTTATATATCTTGGACATTATGTTGTGGGATTTAGATCCAGGAAGATGAGAATACCGTGAAAGCTTGTAAATTCTTTTTAGGTAATGGTCACCAGTGCATGTAACAAGGCTTGCTAGTAAATACAGCAGCAGTGCGTAGCTATTCAGTTAATCATTAATTGCTAATGTTACAGATATTGTACAGCTATAGGTTGACTTTCCCTGTATAATTTGTAGAATTGTAGGCTAACATAAAATTAGTTTCCTTAGTTAGCTTTTTGGTACATCTATATATGTATTTGCTCTCTTGAATTCAAATACAGAATAAACATTTTCCACTGTGTTGTGTTGCATGCTATTGGAGCCTTATGGCTATTTTGGGAGTTTTGGGTTTTTAGGCATTTTAGTTGAGGATTCTGCTCCCCATTGAGTCATTGGCTCTAGTGATTGGATTGTTGCACTGCTGATATCGGAAGGTCGCAAGCATGTTTCCGGCCTTTCCACCAATACAGCGGTTGGGCTATTTGCGAGTGAGTTACACGCGCATTCGTGGTTTTCTGCTTCTTCCTCACACACTGGCTAGTGGGAGCGTGTCTTGTCTGGTGAATCTTTGATTCCATCTTTGATGTTTCCGGTGTTTATTCAGTGTCTATTTAGTCATCGGACTTTGCTAGAGAGGGTATCTCTCATCTCCTCTATCTTCGAGTGCTGTTAGTGGTCTTGGAATTTTCTTTCAGCTGTTCTACGTGTTCTCTTATTGCTTCTCTCAACTTTATCATTGTTCGTTGAACTATTAAATAAGCCTCGTCTCACTCCTACTGGCATGGTGCAATGCAATAGATCGATGCTTTGGATAAAAATCACACTTGGGATCTATGTTAAGTATAGTAGAAGGGTAAAATTGTCAATTATAGAAAAGGTTAGTTGATTTTGTTTAGTTAGGTAAAAATACTGCCGTGTCAGGTAATTTCCTGAATTACGTTTTCTATAATTCTGTTATTTTGGATTTTGGGATCTGAGGGTACATGTGCAGCTGTCTAGAAACTTGGACAAACCTCTACTATGTAGGCCTATCAGGATAGGTTTTAGCATATTGATTCTTATTATGTCAGTAGCTTTGTGGGGGGTTGAAGGAAGAGATAAAAGAGTGGTGAGAATGTTCAACCCTAGGGACCTATATATAACCATTGCTCAAGCTAAATTCCAAGAAAACGCCTTGAGGCTACCAAAAATAGAACATTCCCTAAACTATTCACCCCTAATGAACCTTACAACAACTTCACTCCAACAGACAACCAATACAGCCTAAGAACCACTAACCTTACCCCAAACATACACCCCCAGGGCAGCAACATAAACCAAAATACCGAAAGGAACACTGGAGTTGTTATAAGTGTGGTGATAAGTATTTCCCTGGACACAAGTGTATTGAAAAGAAGCCGTTAGCCCTACAAGCTTCTGAAGAAGTAGAGGCAGGAGAAGAAGAGTGGCAAGAAGTGGAAGAGCTACTAGAACTTGAGGAGGAAGAACAATTGGAGCAAGTTAAGCTCTCATTGCATGTTGTGGATGGAGGGTTGAGTGACAACACTCTCAAGATCAAGGGACAAATGCAAGGGAAGGCCATTATGATGTTGATAGATATTGGGAGTACCCACAACTTTGTGAACTCAAGGTTGGTTAATAACTTAAGGCTGTCCATTACAAAGGTTTCTCCTATTACAATCATTGTAGTAGATGGCCAGAGGATTCCAGTCCAAGACTAATGCAATCACTACACCTTGCAAATGCAGGGTTGCCAATTCCTGTTCAGTTTCAGGATCTTTGAATTATGTGATTATGACATAATCCTAAGGGTGCTCTAGATGACAGGCTTCAATCCAGTAACATTTGACTTTGCTAAACCCACCCTAAACATAACCAAGGATGGAAAACCCTTGGTTTTGAAAGGACTCACTAAACAAGCCTCTTTAAAAATGTTGTCTGCTAAGTTTGTCAATAAACTTATGCAGAATGGATGGCAAGGCTTTACCTCCAAATTGTTTTACATTACTGCCACTCAGTCCATTCCAGCAAAGTCTATACCATCAGTTCCCCTTATACCAGCATCCATACAACTTCTCACCCAATACCAAGATGTGTTCAGCCTACCTACCATCTTACAACCAAAAAGAACACATGACCACTCCATTTCTCTCAAGCCTAATACTATGGCTGTTAACATCAGACCCTACAGCTATTCCCACCACTAGAAGAATGAGATAGAGAGGTTGGTTGAAGAGATGCTGGCTAACTCCATAATCCAGCCAAGTTGCAACCCATTTGCCCCTCTTATTCTTTTGGTTAAGAAGAATGATGGCCAAAACATCACACCATTGCCCACCCTACCACCTCTAATTGATGTGGAATTCTCTATCTGCCCTGAAAAAAATCCTCAATTCCAGAACCATCTTAGCTGGAGACGATCACATTCAACCATTCCTCATCAAATGGCAAGGACTTCCATCAATTGACCCCACTTGGGAAGATTACATTAGCACCAATTTCTAGTTTTTTTTTTTTACTTCTTGCATATAAGAAATTTTTAAAGAGGAGGGTATTGTTAAATATAGTAGAATAGGTAAAATTGTCAATTAAAAAAGGGGTTAGTTGATTCTATTAAGTTAGATAAAAATACTGTTGTGTGTGTTAATTTTCAGAATTTCGTTATTTTGGATTTTGGGGTGTGAGGGTACCATGTGTAGCTGTCCCTTAGTATATAGCTATCACTCCTTTTCCTATAACAATGTAACATTCATTTGGGACCACTATCATTAGCAATCATTTTTTGAATATTCTTCTCTCTCCTCTCTTTCCTCTTTCCAAATTTTTCTTTTGTTTTACTCATTTCTCTCTTCTTCCTACTCTCTTATACCTATAATTTTTGGGTTTTAACACATAGAATTCTTCATTAAAGCTACTGTTAGGATTTAATCCTAACAATCTTAGTTGATTTGCTTAAAGGGAAGGCTGTGGGATGCAAATGGATTTTGCAGTTAAAGTCAATCCAAATGGTTTTATGGCTAGACTTAAAACCAGGCTTATGGATAAAAGATACACTCAAGACATATGATATGGACTATTTAGATATCATTTAATATACTTATTATCTATTTGAATTTATTTTAATTAAATATAATTATACTCATATATGCAAAATTAATATTTTTGGTGTTTACTTCATTAATATTCCATCTAAACATGAAATCATTTTCATGATATGATTGTATTTTTATGTTTCTAACATATGATATTCAAAAATCCATAATTAATCACTTGTAATAATAAAATTAAAATTATATTTTGTAACTTATTATTAGAATATTTGTGATATATATTTAATATTTGATGAATATTTTTTTAATTTTTATACAATAGTATTTAAAAAATTATAATAATTATAATATTTTAAAAAAAAAAAAATCTGGTTGAACTGGTCAAACCACGAATTTCTAGTCTTACCGGTTCTTTATCTGGTCCGGTTTTAATAACATTGCTTAATAGACATCTTACAAAAGATGATGGTAATCTTTTTGATGACCTAGAGATGTACAGGAGTTAGTTGTGAGATTAAACTATCACACAGTGACTCGTTCATATATTTTCTTGGTAGTCAATATTGTAAGTCAATATATGTCTGAGCCTATAGTCAAGCACTGGGCAACTTGGTTGGAGCTCTTGTACTTGGCATATTATATAGCAATTGTTGGCACACTCATATTGAGTGTTTTGTGGATGCTGATTGGGATGGATTCAAGATAGACAGAAGGTCCATTGCAGAATACTGTGCCTTTTTTAGTGGAAACTTGGTTTTGTTGAGAAAAAAGAAGCATGAGTGTTGTGTCTCGTTCTAGTGTAGAATTTGAATAGAGGTATGGCATAGTGGAAAGATAGATCCTAATGCACATCTTACTAAAGATGATGATCTTTTTGATAATCCAGTGATGTACATGAGTTAGTTGGAAGATTAAACTACCATACAGTGACTCATCGAGATATTTCATTTGCAGTCAATATTAGTATATATCTGTGCATATAGTCAAACATTGGGCAGCTTAGGAATATACATTGTGCTACTTGAAAGAAGCTCCTATACTTGGCATATTATATAGCAATCATTGGCTCACTCATATTGGGTGTTTTGTGGATGCTAATTGGGGTGGATCCAAGATAGACAAAAGGTCCACTCCAGTTTACTATGTCTTTTTTAGTGGAAACTTGGTCTCGTGGAGAAACAGGAAGCATGATTGTTGTATCTCTTTACA
The DNA here is from genome assembly GCA_037975025.1 of Excoecaria agallocha. NCBI lineage: Eukaryota > Viridiplantae > Streptophyta > Magnoliopsida > Malpighiales > Euphorbiaceae > Excoecaria > Excoecaria agallocha. Next base: position 71,131,470 of record CM075810.1, read on the forward strand.
GTGTAGAATTTGAAAAGAGGTATGGCACATTTCACGTGTGAAATTTTATGGATACATCCTCTTCTAGCTGAAATCGGTTTGAAGCTTTTGTCTTCTGCTAAACTTTGGTGTGATAATCAAGCTGCCTTCACATCACCTCAAATCCAATGTCTCATGAAAGAACCAAGTACATTGAGGTTGACTGTTAACTTTATTCATGAGAAGATTCAAAAATATTTGATTTCCACTGAATATGTAAAAACGAAGAGCAACAAGGTAACATTTTCAGATAAGGGGTAAATGGGACTCGAGTAAACTATTTTTGTGACAAGCTTGGCATGATTAGCATCTATGCTCCTGCTTAAGAGGGAGTGTTACAGATATTGTACAGCTGTAGGTTGATTTTCATTATATAGTTTAGTAAAATTGCAGGCTAACATATTTTTTAGTTAGCTTTCCTATACATCAATGGTGGAGCTAGAACCCCGTAGTAAGCTGCGACAAAATTTATAATAGTGTGCGGATATTTCAAATAAATTATTTTTGCATTTTACATGTCGTTAAACAAATTTGAACGGGAACAAAATTCTTAAAAGTGTGGGCATTAATACATAAAATAACTATATCTCATGTAAATAAAAAAATTTGAGTGGGGGCAAATATATGTGGCTCTTCACTGTGTTGTATGACAGTTAATCATTGATTTCAATCTATTAAACCACTAATTTTTGTTAATCATAATAGAAATAAATTCTCGTGTGTGTGTGTGTACACACGTATACATATGTATGTATGTATGTATATCTATATCTATGTGTCTGTGTGTATATATATCTCGAATAAAACCTGTGTTCAAATTATAAAATTCTCACATTTACCTAATTGAAGCATGTAAATAATAAACTAAAATAAAATAGTCCGATTGCAGAATTAGGAAGCTCAGCTTACTGGAACTATTTCTTCTTTGGATATTTACATAAAAGGTTAGGTTTGCCAGTTTTATTATTTTACAGCACCAAAACATTCAAATATACAAAGCAGTCACTAAAACTTAACCAACTTGAGGTTCTCTATGTGTGACTTGGCGAGGCTGCAGATCCGGTCCGGTCACTACAGGGTGCCTGCACGTTTGGTTAGAGTGGGAAGAAGATGGAGCTTCCTGTATTGGTTCTTGAAGATATTTACTGCTCTGTCCTAGGTCTCTTGTTGAGGATTTTTCCCTTAATAACTATTTCTTAACTTTATTGAATCCTTTATATCTGTTTTCTTCTTGACTACGATATTTCATTCAAGATTAAGTAAAAGCTGTGGAAGAGAAGTCTGTCTTGTATCTCAGTTTCTAAACTATTTGCACTCAGAATTTCAATATATGTATATATATGTGTGTGTGTGTGTCTTTATCATTGTGATTGGTGCTACTTGTAAAAATAAAAAATAGAGAAAAAAATTTCTATATACTTTTCTCACTCACGTAATATAACCATAATTTGTCCTAGATATTCTCTCCCAATTTTTACTTGTTTTTGTAGAAAGTTATCTGTCATTCAAATTCTATTTGTTTCAGGAAATTGATCAACCAGCATTGATTCCTCACATAGCTGAAGCCAGCTCCCAAAAATATCCTTATGAGGTCCTCTTCCGAAGCTTACACAAGTTGCTAATGGATACTGCCACTTCTGAGTATGCTAAAGTTGCTCTCCCCAGTTTTGTTTTTCTATATGTTAGAGAATACTGAGTCGTTTATAAATATATTCACATTTTCTTCATACTGCAGGTATCTTTTCTGTGATGATTTCTTTGGGGAAGAATCCATATTTTATGAAATTTTTACAGGTAATTTTTGAGAGTTCTCTTTTCTTTTTAACAATTTTTGCATTAATATACGAACAGTGAGATGAATTTTGTTTTGTATGGTTATTTTCATGTGGCTGCACTTTATTCTCATTGAGCAGGACTTTATGGTTTTGAGGTTTCAGATCTGTTGATGGAAATTGACAACTGGGGGGAAATTTGTGTTACAAGTGAAACAAGGGCATAGCACAAAAAATAATCATCTTTTAAATATATATAAAGCTTCATTATATATTTTTAAATGTTTTTGTTGTAATTATTGAGGAACTAATGATTACTGTAATGTCATCAGGTCCACTTGCTGTTGTTGATGAGCACCTTAATTTGGTACTACCTAATTGTTATGATGCCATAGGTCTCATGCTTATGATTTGCATCATACACCAGCACCAGGTGATGATCTTTTCATGATTTTAGTTTCATGTCTTAAGGTTGGTTTGTTTTGATATGCTTTTCTTATGCATAATACTGGGTTTCAATGTCATGGGCTATGAAATCTTGATTTGAAGCTTGTTTAATTTAAGCCCTAAGGGTTTATGCTGCTGTCAAATGGTGCTTGAACCATTTGGTTTTGTTGAGAGAGAGAGAGAGAGAGAGAGAGTGAGAGAGAGATTGTGCATGTAGAACGAGAAATTAAAATCAATACAGATCAATAGATTGATTACTCTTGGAACTATCACCAATGGATGTTACATGAAACTAAGGAACTAGAACCCAAGCAAAAAGAATGGTTAGTCACCCTCAGCTAAATCTAATGATGAGGGAAATTTGTTTTTTGAACTAAAAATGCGCAAGCAAGCATTGCCAACTCTAATTTACTTTTGAGACAAAATGAGTTGCTATTTATTTAAGATTTTCTTTATCTAAAATTGGGTTATTTTCATTTTTCATATGTGATCAAGTTCTTTCTCTTCTTTCTATGCATATAACAAAAAATGCATACTCAAGCATGGAAATCTTTCAGTTTCATTCAGTTCTGGTCGTGTCCTTGTTTCTGAACACTCCAAATTTGCGGGAAGTCACAGTGAACTTGTCAAATTGCTAAGTCATCCTTGTCATTGATGTCAAATTGTTGATTTAGTTCATTATGCAAATATTGTCCTAAACACCACAGTTATCCACAGAAAAATTTTGTTAAGAAATTTAGTATGCTTTTAAATCTGCATGATATGATATGTACATTATTTTCCAACCTGTGTAAATAGTTATGTTATTCATTGGTTTGATATATTTTTCACATTCTTCCTTCCCAGCTTATAATGTCTCGGCGGCGGATTCCATGCTTGGACTCATATTTGGACAAGGTTTGTGAGTCAAAAGAGAATCTGGCTTTGCTGCAAATTTCCTTTTATAGCTAGCTATTTGGTCAACCTTGATGATCTTTTGAGTCAGCTTGAGCCGCTGATCAAGTGGTGATTATGTCAGCTGTTGAAAAGCATGTTATTCATTTATTGAACCGGCTATTTGAAAAATAAAGTTACTAGGGAAAAGGAAACAAATAACAGAGCATGCTTATAGATGGTGATGTCTGTTTGTTACAGCTATGTCACTAAGCTAACTGTAATGGGGATAATGCAATTCTCTTTCTCAACAATTTCTTTAGTTACAATAAGAATGGCATATGTTGTATTAATATAAAAAATTCCTTGAATTAACCAGGTCAATATTTCCCTATGGCCTCGTTTTAAGGTGGTGTTTGACTTGCATCTTAGCAGCTTGCGGAATGCAAATATCAAGACATTGTGGGAAGATGATGTTCATCCTCATTATGTTATGAGGCGTTATGCTGAATTCACCGCATCTCTTATTCACCTTAATGTTGAATATGGAGATGGGCAGGTTTGATCCATTTGGGACTAACAAAACTCTCCTTTTCTCCCTCCCTTCTGTGAGTGCTCACAAGTGATGAATTACCTATATTTGTTGCCTATCTATACATGCAGCTTGAATTGAATTTGGAGCGGCTGAGAATGGCTGTTGATGACTTACTCATCAAGCTTGCCAAAACATTCCCAAGGCATAAACTTCAAATTGTATTTCTTATAAACAACTATGATATGACAATCTCTGTACTGAAGGTAAGGATCGACATTCTTTTAGGATAATTGAGATTCCTTGCGAAGGCTATTGACTGAGGAAAATTAGCGAAGTTGAATATTTAATAATGCTCTTTATACAGATCCTATATGCTTTCTAATTTGGTATATGTGGATTGATAAACACTGGTAGTATTCCAATTTTTGTCATTTGAATTTTAGGAGGCTGGTCCAGAAGGCGGGAAAATCCATTCACATTTTGAGGAATTGCTGAAGAGCAATACAGCATTATTTGTGGTATGCAAATGCTGCTGAAGTAAATTTGCATTCTTTATGTTGAAGTCAGAATTTTCAATTGAGATAATAGTGCATTCTTTTATCTATTTCTGAGTTAAACGATTTTTCAGCCCATATTTTTTAACTGTTTGTGATTCTTGAGAGAGATGAAGCAATTTCCTAGATTGTTATTTAATCAACGATGGTGGGAGGATACTTGAGAAAAATGATTCCAAGAATGCATCAATCCCCAGAATAAAGGGTTCATCTATACAAAATTATTCTATTAAGAAATAAATACATAAAAATCTATATTAATGATCAAATTCAGGAATGAAGATTACACGGATGTCAAAAGGCCATATAGGTTTTTGGTTAGAAGGTAGTGTTATGTTCCTCGAGGAGTCTTGGGACACGCTCATTTGGGGGGTGAATCTTAAAATCAATCAAGTCCTCTTCTGCTTTGGCTTTTATGCATAAATTTGCAGCTGGCTCTTCATTGTCCATTTGCTTCCTGCAGGAAGAGCTGCTTCTAGAGCATTTCAGTGACCTTATCAAGTTCGTGAAGACCCGAGCTTGTAAGTCTTTCCATAAATACTCATATGTGTCTGCTTTTGAATGATTGCACACATAAAGAACTACGATAGATAAGTTTATATTACTCAACCAAATTTTAGTCATGTATTAATCTCTGCTAGATTCATGAATCCTTAGAAAGGAAAAGTGAATGAAAGATTTTGATAGTCAAGTAATTAAAATGGGCGAGAGTGCATGAAATTGCTCTTAACTTGAAATTAACTTTTGGAGATGACCTTTTCGTTTCTTGTCAGCGGAGGACCTTGGTTCCAGTTCGGAGAAACCTGTGACAGTTGTGGAAGTTGAGACGATTGTGAAGGATTTTGCAAGTAGATGGAAAGCTGCAATAGAACTGATGCATAAAGATGTTATCACCTCTTTCAGCAACTTCTTATGTGGGATGGAGATTTTGAGGGCTGCCTTGACCCAGCTTCTGCTATATTATACCAGGCTCACGGATTGCATTAAAAGAATTAATGGTGGGTCTGTACTGAATAAGGATCTTGTGTCCATTTCTTCAATCATGTACGAGATCAGGAAATACTGCAGAACATTCTAGATCATTTATGTTATATTCGGGATTACGAGCTTTATGCTTTGTGTAATAATTATCGTTTTAACATTTTTGCAAAAGTTGTAGGATACGATATGATTCAATAATTCTTTTATAAACACTTTTATTATGAATGAGAAATGGGATTAGTATTATATTAGGATATAATGGGAGTATCAGAACCTGAAAATGGGTAATAAGGGAATAAAAAGGTAATGAACCTAGTTAAATTAACAATTGGATGGTTTAAAAATTTAAATTTTTGACTCGTGAATTGGAAGTTTTTTCAAACTACTATTAATGAATGATAGGATTATATCACCATTACTGTTGCAAACTGCTCGGTTAAATTCGAAATATTCGAAATTACTGTGAATTATTTATTATTTTTGTATAATAGATGGGAAAAAAAACATTTTTTTCAATATTGTAAAAAACCGTTTATACTAATAGCGAATGTAAAACTTATATTTTAGAAAGTGATATCAATATTATTTTCTAAAGTACAATTTGTATATTTCAAAATTTTTCTTTTATTATTGTATATATAAAATATTTTTAGCTTAATATATAAAATATTTTCTGAACTTATATTAAATTTTGTTACTCATATTTTAACTTTCAAGGTTTTTAAATTACCATTTAAACTTTAAATAGCTATAATAAATTATCATCTAAAGATTAAATCATAGAATTGTCTTATTGCGTACTAAACATTCACTGTTGATGTAGAAAGAGATCAACACATGTTTAATACGTGGCATAAATAAATAAAAAAAAGGCTTAATATGTAAAATATTTTCTGAACTTGTATTAAATTTCATTATTTATACTTGTTATAATTTACCACCTAAAGTAAAAATAACTATGATAAATTATCACTTAATTGACTTAAAAGGCCGATGAGAATTGAAACGTAAAATCACGTAATACGAGCGCATGATAGTGATAGACAGAAATGAAAAAATTTTCCAAAATGATATTTTCCTTTTCGATTAGCCAACTGATATTATGAATCAAATTAGGCCAATGCCAAATACAAAACAACATCACAGATCCAAAAAGCCAAACAAACAAGAAAATGTATAAAAAAACCATCATTAGACCCTATCGAGAGAGATCTAACTCTAGCCCATTCTTGATTCCATTTTCTTAAATTTAAATCAACTCATGAACAACAAATCATTACCTTAATTCTCAAAATGCAACAATACATTGACATAAGAAAAATAAGCTAAGAACATGCATATCATTGATCAAATTCTAAATTATCATTCAACCAACTATTCGAAATATTAAACACCAATTCAATCATAACCATAGATAAGATTTAGCACAGGAATTAAGAAATAACAACTCGCATTAAAATTAAGCTCAAACTCGAGTCTTTACAATAAATGTATGAGGGTTCAAGTTTCCCTCAGCAAAGTAAGGAATTAATTACCAAACATGATTAAAATGAAAGAAAATTAAATTAAAGAGATACAATACTCATGAAGCTTCAAACTTGCTCTTGATGACTTCTCAAAACATGCAGTGGAAAGCTTAAATTTTTAAGAGAATTGAAAACTAAGAAAACAAGCAAAATTAAGTCTAAGATTACTGTACAATTAACTAAAGAAAATTAGGCCTAAAAACCTAAGTAAATTCATCTTTCTAACTTTACTCTAGATCTCCTATTTGAATTTTCATGTTTAGCTTGCTTTTATACTCTGAAGAGAAGAAGTTTGATGCATTGTAACTTCCTAAACTAGAAGAAATTAGAGTTTGAACGTGTTTAGAACAAAATTTGGTAGATCGCTTGAGACACTCGGTAGAATGTTTTTATTTCCTCTTTTTCCTAAAGTCACACTCTGTAGAATCTTTAGACACTCGGTAGAGTGTTTTGGGCACTCGGGTGAGTATTTTAGGCACACGGGTGAGTGTTTTGCTACTGAACACCACGTGAAACAAGTCTTCAACCTTCCCAATTTGCACCAAGTTCTTCCTTTTTCTACATAACTTCCTTTTTTACTTCAATTTAACACCTAAAAATACCAAATTACAATTAAGTCCTCATGAATTACAACTTATAAAATTAAACACCAAATTAACCAACTTAAACACCTAAATACATACTAATAACATAATTATAATTTACCACTCATTTTTGCCTTAACTTTTTGATCAAAACTCAAAGAGGTATCCCTTTACTTTTTGCCTGAATTTTCAACCAAAACTAAAAGGAGTACCAATTTGTTTTTTGGCTGAATTTTTCAAACAAAACTCAAAAGGGTACCCTATTAGTTTTTGCCTGAATTTTTCAACAAAAGCTAAAAAGGGTGCCCAATTATTTTTGTCTGAAATTTTCAACGAAAACTCAAAGGGTAATTAGTTTGATTTTTACTTGTATTTTTCAATCAAAATTCAAAGGAGATCCCCTTAGCATTTTGCTTGAATTTTTCAATGGAAACACAAAGGGATTCCCTTTTGCTTTTTGCTTGAATTTTAAATCAAAACTCAAAGGGATACCCCTTTGCTTTTTTGCTGAGAATTTCAACTAAAACTAAAAGAGGTATCTATTTAGTTTTTGCTTGAATTAATAAACCAAACGCTAAGTGGTACCTCTTTGGTTTTTGCCTGCTTTTTTAAACCAAAACTTAATGGGATACCCCTTTGGTTTTTGCCTGAATTTTTAGACAAAATTTAAAAGGGTACCCCTTTGCATTTTTACAAGAATTTTTCACCCAAAACTCAACGGGGTACTCTTTTGCTTTTTTCTTCAATTTTTCAACCAAAATTCAAAGGGGCACCTATTTGCTTTTTGCCTAAGTTTTTCAACCAAAATTCAAAAGGGTACCCCTTTGATTTTTGCCTAAATTTTTAAACCGCAATTCAAAGGGATAACCCTTTGGTTTTTGCTTGACTTTTTCCATTTATACTCAAAGGGATACCCATTTTCTTTTAGTATGAAATTTTCCCTGAAAACTAAAATTGTTTACCTGAATTTTAAATAAAAACTAAATGGGTATCGCTTTGCATTTTTCTTGAAATATTCAACCAAAACTCAAATAGGTACCCTTTTGATTTTTGCCTAAAATTTTTAGTCAAAACTCAAAGGGGTACCCCTTTTCTTTGTGCCAGAATTTTTCAACCAAAACTAGAAGGCATGCCTCTTTGCTTTTTGCCTAAGTTTTTCAAGCAAAACTTAAAGGGGAACCACTTTTATTTTTGCATGCATTTTTCAATCAAAACTCAAAGGGGTACCCCTTTGGTTTTTTCCTAAATTTTCAAACAAAATTCAGAAGGGCAATCTTTTGTATTTTGCCTAAATTTTTCAGCTAAAACTTAAAAATGTACCCCATTGCATTAAGCTTGATGTTTTTAATGAAAACTCAAAGGGGCTCGCATTTTGCCTTAATTTTCAACCAAAACTCAAAGGGTACCCCTTTTCTTTTTGGATGAGTTTTTCAAGCAAAACACAAAGGGGTACCACTTTTGTTTTTGCCAGAATTTTTCAACAAAAACTCAATGGGGCAGCTCTTTGGTTTTTGGCTGTATTTTGAACCAAAACTCAAAGGGATACCTCTTTGATTTTTGCCATAATTTTCAATCAAAATTCGAAGGCGTACCTCTGTGCATTTTGCTTGAATTTTTCGATAGAATGTCAAAGGGATTCCTCTTTGCTTTCTACCTGAATTTTTCAACCAAAACTCAAAAGGTTACCCATTTTCTTTTTGCATGAGTTTTTTAATGAAAACTCAAATGGGTACTGCTTTGGTTTTTACCAGAATTTTTCAAACAAAACTCAAAGGCGTACATCTTTGATTTTTTCCTGCATTTTTCAAGCAAAACTCAAAGGGTTAATCCTTTGGTTTTTTCCAAATTTTTCAAAAAAAATTCAAAGCGGTATGCCTTTACATTTTGCTTGAATTTTTCAACTAAAATTCAAAGGGTATTCATTTGTGGTTTGCCTAAATTTTTTAAACAAAACTCGAAGGGGTACACGTTTTATTTTTTCCTGAGATTTTCAAACAAAACTCAAAGGGGTAACCCTTTTGTTTACCCTGAGTTCATTAACCAAAACTTATAGGGATACACCTTTTCTTTTTCTTGAATTTTTCAGTCTAAACTTAAAGGGATACCTTTTTGCTTTTAAACAAAAACTCAATGTTGTACACCTTTTCATTTTCTCTTAATTGTTCAACTAAAACTCAAAGGGAAGCCACTTTGGTTTTAGCTTGAATTTTTCAAGTAAAACTCAAAAGGGTACCCTTTTGCTTTTTTCTTGAATTTCTCAACAAAACCTTAAAAGGGTACCCCTTTTATGTTTGCTTAAATTATTCAACCTTAACCCAAAGGGGTACCCTTTTGCATTTTTTTTTGGATTTTTCAATCAAAACTCAAAGGGGTATCATTTTGAAATTTGCCTAAATTTTTCAATGAAAAATCAAAGGGGTTCCTCTTTGCTTTTTGGTTGAATTTTATACCAAAACTCAAAGGGGTACCACTTTAGTTTTTGCCTTAGTTTTTAAACTAAAACTCAAAACGGTGCCCCTTTGGTTTCTTCCTGAATTTTTTAACAAAAATTTAAAAGGGTACCCCTTTGATTTTTTCCTAAATTTTAAAATAAAATTCAAAGGGGTACTTTATTGAATTTTGCCTCAAATTTCAAAAATTCAATGGGGGTAACCTTTTGCTTTTTGTCTGAATTTTTCAACCAAAACTCGAAGGGGAAACCGTTTGCTTTTCTCCTAAGCTTTTTAACAAAAACTTAAAAGGTTACTCCTTTGGGTTTTTTTCATGAATTTTTCAACCTAAACTCAAAGGGATGACCCTTTGATTTTTGCCTGAATTGTTAACAAAAACTCAAAGGAGTATATCTTTGCTTTTTAGCAGAGTTTTTCAACCATAACTCATAGTGGTATGCTATTTGTTTTTGCCTCGATTTTCAACCAAAACTCAAAAGGGTACCTTTTCAATTTTTGTCAAAAATTTTCAATCAAAACACCAAGCGATACCCCTTTAGTTTTTACCTGCAATTTTAAACCAAAACTTAAAAGTGTACTCCTTTTGTTTGTGCTTGAATATTCAAATAAAAAAAATGGGTACCCCATTGAAATTTTCCTGAATTTTTCAACCAAAACTTAAAGGGGTTTCCCTTTGCTTTTTGCAAGAGTTTTTCAAAGAAAACTCTAAAGGGTACCCGTTTTCTTTTTGCCCTAGTTTTTCAACCTAAAGTCACAGGGGTACACCTTTGGTTTTCGCTTGAATTTATCAACCAAAAATCAAAAGGGAACCTCTTTGGTTTTTGCTTGCATTTTTAAATCAAAACTCAAAAGGCTACCCATTTGGTTTTTGCCTTAATTTTCAAAAAAAATTCAGAGGGGCACCCCTTTGTATTTTTCCTAAATTTTTAATCCAAAATTAAAAGGAGTATCCTTTTGCTTATTGCTTGAATTTACAACCAAAACTCAAAGATGCACTCATTTATTTTTTGCCTGAGTTTTCAACCCAAACTCAAAGGGGTACCCTTTGGTTTTTGCATGAATTCTTCAACCAAAGCTCAAGGGAATAATGCTCTGCTTTTTTCTTGAATTTATCAATCTAAACTCCAAGGGATACCACTATGCTTTTAGAGTGAATTTTCCCAAAAAAGTTAAAAGGGTACATGTTTGTTTATTTCAAGAATTTTTAAAATAAAATTCTATTTTTTTCAACAAAAACTAAAAGGGGCACCCCTTTGCATTTTCTTTAATTGTTTCAACCAAAACTTAAAGGGGTAATCGTTTGCATTTTACCTCAATTTTTCATCCAAAACTCAAAGGGATATCCCTTTGCATTTTCACCTCAGTTTTCATAAAAACCTCAAAGGGGTATCCCTTTTCATTTTGCCTCTATTTTTCACCAAAACCTCAAAGGGGTACCCCTTTGCATTTTGCCTCATTTTTTTCAGAAAAAGCTACAAAGTGTACCACTTTACATTTTCCCTCAGCATTTTAGCAAAAACTCAATGGGGTACCACTTTGCATTTTGGCTCATTTTTTAAGACAAAACTTAAAGGGGTACACCTTCACATTTTACCTCAATATTTAAAAAAAAAACTCAAAAGGGAATCCTTTAGAATTTTGCCTTAATTTTTCAACTAAAGCATAAAGGGTTACCCTTTCGTATTTTGCCTCAGTTTTCACCAAAAAATCAAGGAGATACCCATTTGCATTTTACCTCAGCTTTTCATCCAAAACTCAAAGAGGTACCCCTTTTCATTTTGCCTCAATTTTTTAGCAAAAAACTCAAAGGGGTACCCTTTTGCATTTTTGCTTCAGGTTTTCAGCCAAAACTAAATGGGGTACCCCATTGCATTTTGGCTCAGTTTTCACAAAAAATTCAAAGGGGTACCCCTTTGAAATTTGCCTCAATTTTCAAGCCAAAAGTAAAAAGGGTACCCCATTGCATTTTGCCTTAGATTTTCAGCCAAGAACTCAAAGGGGTATCACTTTGTATTTTGCCTCAATTTTTAAGGAAAAACTTAATGTGGTACCCCTTTGCATTTTATTTCAATTTTTGCCAAAAACTCAAAGGGGTACACCTTTGAAATTTGCCTCAATTTTTCATGAAAAACTCAAAAGAGCATCATTTTGCATTTTGCCTCAATTTTTCAGCAAAAACTGGAAGGGATACCTCTTTGCATTTTACCTTTTTTTTTTTGAAAAAACTCAAAGGAGTATCCATTCGCATTTTGTGTCAGTTTTTCAATAAAAACTCAAAGGCATACCCCTTTGAAATTTTCCCCAATGTTTTAGCCAAACCAAAAAGGGGTATGGCTTTCCATTTTTTCTCAGATTTTATCCTAAACTCAAAGTGGTATCCCTTTGCATTTACCTCAGTTTTTCAACGAAAAACTCAAAGGGGTACCCCATTGTATTTTTGCCTCAGTTTTTAATCGAAAACTCAAAGGGTTACTTCTTTGCATTTGGCTCAAAATTTTACCAAAAACTAAAAGGGGTACCCCTTTGCATTTTGCCTCAGTTTTTAGCCAAAACTCAAAGTGGTTCTACTTCGTATTTTGGCCCAATTTTTCAGGCAAAAATTAAAAGGGGTACCCCTTTAATATTTGCCTAAGTTTTTCAGCCAAAACTTAAAGGGGTACCCCCTTATCATTTTTGCTCAGTTGTTCACCAAAAATTCCAAGGAGTACCCATTTACATTTTTTCTCATTTTTCACCAAAAACTCAAATGGGTACCCTTTTAAATTTTATCTTAGCTTTTCAACCAAAACTTAAAGGGATAGACTTTTGCATTTTGGGCCAGTTTTCACAAAAAAAATGCAAAATGGTACCCTTTGGAATTTTGCCCTAATTTTCAGCTAAAAGTCAAAGGGATACCCTATTGGATTTTACCTCTATTTTTCACCAAAAATTGAAAGGGGTGCCCCTTTGAATTTTACCTTAGTTTTTAATCCTAAACTTAATGAGTTAGCCCTTTGCATTTTACCTTAGTTTTTCAACCAAAAACTTAAAGGGATACCCCTTAGCATTTTTGCATTAGTTTTTCAGCCAAAACTCAAATTGGTACCTTTTTGCATTTTGGCTCAAATTTTGACTAAAAACTCAAAGGGGTACCCCTTTGCATTTTTACTCAGTTTTTCAGCCAAAACTAAAATGGGTACAACTTTTAATTTTATCTCAGTTTTTCAAGTAAAAATTCAAAAGAGTACACCTTTGCATTATTGCCTCAATTTTCAGCCAAAACTCGAAGGGGCACCCCTTTTCATTTTTGCTTAGTTTGTCACAAAAACTCAAAGGGGGTATCCCTTTGCGTTTTTCCATAATTTTTTTTACCAAAAACTCAAAAGGGTACTGCTTTAAATTTTTCTTTTATTTTTCAACCAAAACGCAAAGGGATATCATTTTGCATTTTACCTCAGTTTTTCACCAAAAGTTTAAGGGGGTACTACATTGTTTTTTGCCTATATTTTTTATCGAAAACTTAAAAGGGTTAAACTTTGCATTTTGCCTCATTTTTTTTCAGCCAAAACATAAAGTGGTGGCCTTTTGCATTTAGCCTCAATTTTCACAAAAAAACTCAAAGGGGTACCCCTTAGGATTTTGCTCCATTTTTTTAGCCAAAACTCAAAGGGGTACCCCATTGCATTTTACCTCAGTTTTCACCAAAAACTTAAAGGGAGACCACTTTGCTTTTTACCTCCGTTTTTTATCCAAAATTAAAAGAGGTATCCCTTTGCATTTTACCTCATTCATTCAGCCAAAAACTCAAAGGGATACCTCATTGCATTTTTACCTTAGTTTTTAAGCCAAAAGTCAAAGGGGTACCCCTTTGCACTGTAGCTCAATTTTTTTCTAATACTTAAAATGTTACCCCTTTGTATTTTATCTCAATTTTTCAGCCAAAACTCGTAGGAGTAAAACTTTGAATTTTGCCTAATTTTTTAAGGAAAAAATTCAAAGTGGTACCGCTTCCAATTTTTACCTCATTTTTAGCCAAAACTCAAAGGGATAGTCCTTTGAATTTTTTCTCATTTTTAAAGCGAAAACTCAAAGGGGGTATCCTTATGTATTTTGGCTCAGTTTTTACCAAAAATTAAAAGGGGTACCCCATTGAAATTTGCTCTAATTTTTCAGCCAAAATAAAAAAAATATCCCTTTGAATTTTACCTCAGGTTTTCACCAAAAACTCAACGTGGTACCCCTTTATATTTTATCTCAGCTTTTCATCTTAAACTCAAAGAGGTACCCCTTTTGTAATTTACCTCAGTTTTTTAGCCAAAAACTCAAAGAGATACTCCTTTTCATTTTTACCTCAGTTTTTTAGGCAAAACTTAAAAGGGCACCCCTTTGCATTAACTCAATTTTTCACCAAAATCTTAAAGGGGGTATCCCTTTATATTTTGACTTAATTTTCAGCCAAAATTCAAAGGGGTACCACTTTGCATTTTGCCTTAATTTTTAAAGCAAAAATTTAAAAGGGTACCACTTTGTATTTTTGCCTCAACTTTCAGCCAAAATTAAAAAGGATACCCCTTTGATTTTTGGCTCAGTTTTTTACCAAAATCTTAAAGAGGTAAGCCTTTGCATTTTTGCATCAAATTTTCAACCAAAACTACAAGGGGTACCCATTTGCATCTTGTCTCAGTGTTTTAGCCAAAAGCCAAAGGAGTACCCTTTTTACGAAAAATTAAATGGGGTACCCCTTTGTGTTTTAGGTAAAAAATTGAGATAAAAATGGAAAGGGGTACCCCGTTGAGTTTTGATTCAATTTTTAAGCCAAAAGCCGAAGTGGTATCCCTTTGCATTTTGCCTTAGTTTTTCAGCCAAAAACATAAAAGGGTACCCCTTTACAATTATGTCTAAGTTTTTCAACTAAAATTCAAAGGGGTATCCCTTTATATTTTACCTGAGTTTGCAGTTGAAACTCAGAGGGGTACCTATTTACTTTTTGCTTAATTTTTTCAGCCAAAACTCAAAGGAATACCTCTTTGCATTTTGCCTTAGTTTTTCACCAAAAAAACATATGGGTAACCCTTTGAATTTTGCCTAAATCTTTCAATCAAAACTTCAATGGGTACCAATTTGCATTTGCCTCAGTTTTTCAGTGAAAAGTTAAAAGGGTACCATTTTTCATTTTGCCTCACTTTTTTAGCGAAAATTTAAAGGGATATTGCTTTGCATTTTGCCTCAGTGTTTCACTAAAATTTCAAAGGGGTAACCCATTGAATTTTGCCCCAGTTTTTTAGCTAAAATTCAAAGGGGTACCCTTTTAAATTTTAATTTAGATTTTCACCAAAAACTCAATAGGGTAGCCCTTTGCATTTTGCCTTAGTTTTTTATGCTAATCTCAAAGAAGTATCCCTTTGTATTTTACCTCAGTTTTTTCAACCAAAAACTCAAAGGGATATCTGTTTGCATTTTTGTCTTTGTTTTTAGCCAAAACTCAAAGGGGTACCCCATTGCATTTTGGCTTAATTTTTCACCAAAATCTCAAGGGTGTACCCCTTTGCATTTTACCTCAGTTTTCAGTCAAAATTCAAAGGGGTACCACTTTGCATTTTGCCTCATTTCTTTAAGAAAAAATTCAAAGGGGTACCCTTTGGAATTTTTGACTCAGTTTTTCAGCTAAAACTCAAAGAGGTATCCCTTTGCATATTGCCTCATTTTTTTAATCTAAAACTTAAAGGGATAAACCTTTGAAATTTGACTTAGTTTTTTACCAAAAACTAAAAGGGGTATATAACACCTTATACTCGGTCTGGTAGACAAACCTGATACGGGTGTCACACACCGATCTTAGATCTGTATACCATTAAATTACCATAAATTATGCTTAAATCATCAAAGATTTAAATACCTTATCCTTAATTTTTCTAAAAATTTTGACAGAATCTCCCCTAAGTAGTAACAACCTCTTGTAGCAAAAGAAATAAAAACACTTCTAATATCATCCAATTATTCCACACAACACTAAGCAAACTCTAACATAAATATTCCCATCCTCCTCAATAAATAATTAAGCTAATCTACCTATTACTATTTCAACATTTCAATATTCAATTATTTTGTTCTCAATAATGGTGATACAAAATATCATTACATATCTATACTAATATTACAATATTGAATCTCAACTAGACACTTATAAAATTTCACTTAATTTGTATTAATGTTAATACCTGTGTACATGCCAAATAACAAAATACATAAATAGCGAAATCAACTTGCTTTGTAACCATGATCACCCATAACTCCAACTGCAGCAACTTATGTAGGTTCCTTCATTTGCGTCGATGATATTGAATATCGAATCAACCTACGCGCGGAGAAAACCATATGCTAAGCTATATGCTTAATAATGACTACCAAATTTACTTCTCAAATGATATATTATACAATGCATTTAACATTGCCATGCATACTTGCCAATTCATAAGACATATAAAGTTTGTAAGTTCCAGGTTATGCTACATACAAATATCAAGCAGTTAGAAGAATAGGACTTCATTTACAATTTCATACCCAACAAACTATTTATAAGTACTTTTACCTTTATCTAATTTATAATCAATAAAGCATAATTTCACAATAAGATTTAATTATTCTTATCTCAGTCCATAAGTTATTCTATCATATATTCTACTATAATCGGTATCAAAATATATGCAAGTATATCACACTTCAACAAAAACTTATTTTCAATACAAGCATCATAACCTACATAATTCCATACATCCGGTTTGCGAATCATGTATATTACTGTCTCAGATAACATCTCATAGTTTAATTATATCGAGTTAACAGAAATAAGTGAACAAGTTTTCTTAACTTACACTCGCACATATATACATTTGTGTTTTTATTTCTCATGTCATTTGATACTCATGTAAGCTAAGTAGTGGATTTGAGTGTTAATCCCTAATGTCATATTTATACGTCATATGGTCCAAAAGTCTTAGTATTTACTTGAGTCCTCATTTACAACATTCACATATTCATTACATTATATATATAATAATGTATTTTCGTAATTTACTTTAAAATTCATACTACACTTATCACTTCCTAACATTAAGAAGTTTGTAATTATATTTATACTCAACATTATTACTCAATATGTGACTTATGATGCTTTACTAAATTAACTTATCTTATTTCTCACTTTACTTCACTTTTACTCATATTTATAACATTTGTGATACTGTAATTACCCTTTTTTACTTTGTTTTCACAAATAATTTACAATTATACCCCTAGTTGTCGACAGTAGGAAACCATGAACCGAATAAGTGGATGAGTAAATCCAATAAGTGGGAGTGTCCATACCATTAAGGGGTATGTAACTACTCTAGTAAGTGGGAGTGTCTATACCACTAGGGGGTATGCGACTACTTCCCAGTATATTAGTAAAATAAGCTGGCTAATAGTATATTTCCAGTACAGTAACAGTACAATATACAGAACACCATGGGGTAAGTGCCCCTATGGCTAGCCATACTATCCTAGAGTCCTAGTTACCCACTGAACAATAAGGGCATTAAAATTATTATATTTGCGCATCTTAATTATTTTGATCACAATGTATTACTCACTTTATGATGTAATTTATTCTCATATGAGCTTGATATTTAATAATACTTCACATTTTTGCATTTAATTTCCATAAAATATAATTAAACCATGCCATTTAATGCCATGAACACCCTAATGTTCTACCTTGCCATTTGTTCAACTGACTGATTATCAATTATGAATCTTGCATCAGATATCTTGCCTAAGTTATTCACAAAGATTCATAATCATACTTATGCACTCTTCATGACTTTTGAATATATATATATATATATATATATATATATATATATATATATATATATATATATAGTTCATGCAGTTATCGCCAAGAAATCATTTAAAACAGGTATGCATATTCATTTCTATAAACAATAGCTATAGTAACAAATCATTTTATTACACTTATCATTCATAATGTATTTCTCATATACGAATATATCTATATATTCCAGCCCTTTAGTTTTAGGTTTGATTTAGTCCTTTTAAATTGATCTTTAGTATGAGCTTTTAAGAACAATTCAATGTCAAATATATATAAAAATAGACATAAAATTTTATAACATAATTGGGAAATTCCATACCTTTAAGGGATCATAAGCTTATACATCCAAACATTAACCCTAAGCATGCCCATTTTTATAACCAAACATATTAAAGGTGAATAACGAATTTATTACCAAATTTATACAAGAAAATGTAATACATGTCTTCCCAATACCTTGATAATTTCACTTGGAACTTCAAACTTTTAATATGAACTTTACACATAATCATAATTTTACCACTCATAATTTTAGTCAATTAGATTAGATACATCCTTAACGCATCTAAATTAACGACAACGGATGACATGACAAATATCCAATTTGTTTATTGCAATTTAAAAGCCCAAGTTCTACTTATATATGTATATATATGTATATATACACACGTGCTTATAAAAATTCCTTTATCACTTATGTTGCACTTATAATACCAATTGTCTTGAATTCATAACTCTATTTTACCTCTAATCGGATATAATACTAACCCATATTTCTAGTTGATTATTATTTATGTGTTGGCAATTAGAATAGAGAAAACATGCCTATTGATGATTCCTTGTATTTAACTACTACAAAATTGTCTCCTTTAATTTTAAAGGTATATGTTTTCTTATTTCACGACAATTGGTAATTATTTCTTATGTTTTTCAATTAAATCATATAAGATATTTTCTAAATCCAACTATATCTGTACATATCTGCTTGTGGTTTTTATATCATACTTAACAAACCCTTAACTTGACAAGTACAACCCTGTTGCGATCACTAGTTAATTAACTCAAAAGTATAAAAATGTAGATTTTTGACCAATTTAGTCATTCATTATTCCCACATATATTTTCCTTTACCCTCTTATTTAAGAATCTTAGTTCATTTAGGTAAAGTTCTTGTATATCAATTACTTAAATTAAACCTTTCGTATCTATCCACTGCAATTATATTATAATTGATGAGATATCAACAATTCAGGTAAATTTTCACTTGAATGCTTAAGCCATGAACTAGTATATTATTTTTAATATATAAAAAATTCTTCCTTTAATTAAATACGGTGCAGTGATTAACTAATTCATCTATTATAACTTGTTAGAATTAATTTATAACTATAAATACAGTTGCTTGAATTATGGTCTGTTCAACCATTATCCAGTCCCACAATCTATTCCTCTCATTAGTAAATAATACTTCCAATTAAACATGCAATTTGATCCATTAATCCATCAAACAATTTAATAGTTTAACAAAACTCACTAAATATAATTAAAGTATGCACACTTACATGAAATAAACATCAAAAAAATTCAAGAACAATAATTTAATTCCTAATAATTTAACTCAACTTTAATTAACAATTTGCAGAGGTAAGTTTGGTAGTCACATACCTATTTTTTTCGATTTTTTTGCAGTTTTGCCAACCATTTCGCTCACCGAAAGTTCATTAGAGGCTCACTAGAGCTCATAGGAGGCACACTGCCGTTGTCATCATGGAGATCAACGTCTCAAGATCCATCTGTCAATGGTCACGCGCCCAGCCGCCGGTTGGTTTGGTCGAAATCCCCCTTAAATTGTGGACTACCTATTTTTGCTAATCTTCTTGTTGCCAACGATTTAGGGATGAAGAAAGGTACTAAAATGAACGCCTCTTCTCAAGGGACTCGTTGGTATTGTCTGCCTCCACAGTTACTGTTGAGAACCACCGAAGAGAGAGGAGAGAGCTTCGATTATGGCGGGAAAAATCATAGAAGAAACCACCCTATGGGGAGGACGAGATGGCGCTAGTGAGGAAGGAAAAAAGTGGTGATGGTCGATCCCAAATCCCTTTATAGGTGATTGGCACCGCGGTGATGTTCGGTAGAACGACGACAATAGCTTTATCTCTCTCTTGTTCCCGATCTGGTTTCTCACCTATTCTCCATTTTTTTTCCTTTATTCTTATTTCCTTTTGTTAATTTGTCTCTAATAATTTCTTCTAGAAAATTCTAGGGACTCAATATCCTTGATATTTTTACTATTATTATTATTATTATTATTATTATTATTATTATTATTATTATTATTATTATTATCATCATCATCATCATCATCATCATAATCATTTCTTTCATATGATTAATTTATGTTAATTTGTGATTTATTACAAAAACATATTTTAATTTAAAACCACAAGTTCGAAATTCTAAAAATAATGCTTAGTCAACCTGAATCTTCGAAAAAAATTATACCCCTGCTCACCTGAATCAAAATATGTTTTACAAATTAGAAAATATTTTTAATCGACTCAAATTCGGGGCGTTACAGGGTACCCTTTGCATTATGCGTTAGTTTTTCAGCCAAAACTCAAAGCGAACCACTCTAAATTTTTCCTGAATTTTTCAGCCAAACTCAAAGATGTACTCATTTGTTTTTTGCCTAAACTTTTCAACCCAAACTCAAAAGGGTATCCCTTTGGTTTTTGCCTGAATTCTTCAACCAAAACTCAAGGGAATAGCCCTCTGCTTTTTTATTGAATTTTTCAATCTAAACCCCATGAGATACCCTTTTGCATTTTTAAAGGGGTACCCTTTTGTATTTTTACCTCATTTTTTCACTAAAAACTCAAAGAGTACCCCATTTCATTTTGCCCCTATTTTCACCAAAAACTACAAGGGGTACCCCTTTGCATTTTGCGTCAGTTTTTGACAAAAAACTTTAAGGGGTGTAATTTTACATTTTGCTTTAGTTTTTTTTTTTATCAAAAACTCAAAATGGTTTCACTTTGCATTTTGCCTAATTTTTCAGGAAAAACTTAAAGGGGTACCCCTTTATATTTTACCTCAATTTTCACCAAAAACTCAAAGGGGTGCTCCTTTGAATTTTACCTCAAATTTTCAACTAAAACTGAAAGGGGTACCCCTTTGCATTTTACCTCATTTTTTCAGCGAAAGCTCCAAGGGGCACTCACTTACATTTTGGCTCAGCTTTTCACCAAAAAGAGAAAGGCTTACCCCTTGGAATTTTAGCCTAGTTTTTTAGCCAAAAATCGAAAAGGTACCCTTTTGCATTTTACCTTAGTTTTTCACCCAGAACTCAAAGGGGTATCCCTTGGCATTTTATATCAGTTTTTTAACCTAAACTCAAAGCGGTATCCTTTTGTATTTTACCTTAGTTTTTAAGCCAAAAATTCAAAGGCATACCCCCTTGCATTTTTGCATCAATTGTTCAGCTAAAAATCAAAGTGTTACCTCTTTGTATCTTTGCCCAATGTTTTTATCAAAAACTCAAAGGGATACCCCTTTGCATTTTGCCTCTATTTTTTTAACAAACTCAAAGGGTTATTACTTTGCATTTTTTTCCCAGTTTTTAGGCAAAAATTCAACGGGGTATCCTTTTATATTTTGGCTCAGTTTTTAACAAAAAAACTCAAATGGGTACCCTTTTAAAATTTGCTCTAATTTTTCAAACAACACTGAAAGGGGTACCCCTTTGAATTTTACCTCAATTTTCACCAAAAAATAAAAGGAGTGCCCTTTTGCATTTTACCTATATTTTTCATCCTAAACTCAAAGAGGTACCACTTTGCATTTTATCTCATTTTTCAGCCAAAACTTAAATGGGTACCCCTCTGCATTTTACCTTAATTTTTCAAAAAAAAGAAACCCAAAGGGTTATCCCTTTAAATTTTACCTTAATTTTTCAACCAAAAACTCAAAGGGGTACCGTTTTGCATTTTACCTTAGTTTTTGAGCAAAAATTGAAAGGGGAACACCTTTGCATATTACGTCATTTTTTTAGCGAAATCTCAAAAGGGACTTCTTTGCATTTTGGCACAATTTTTACCAAAAATTGAAAGGCTTACCTCTTGGAATTTTTCCCTAGTTTTTAAGCCAAAATCCGAAGGGGTACCCCTTTGGATTTTACCTCAGTTTTCACCAAAAACTCAAAGGGGTACACCTTTGCATTTTACCTTAATTTTTCATCCTAAACGCAAAGAAGTATCCCTTTGAATTTTATCTTACTTTTTTAGCCAAAAACTAAAATGGATACCCCCCTGGAATTTTTGCCTCAATTATTCAGCCAAAACTTAAAGGGTTATCCCTTTGTATTTTGGCTCAATTTTTCACAAAAAACTCAAAGGGTACGCCTTCGCATTTTGCCTCAAATTTTTAGCAAACTCAAAGGGGTACCACATTGCATTTTATCCAAAATTTGAGGGTAAAAATTCCAAGGGTTTTGCCTTTAATTTTTACCTAAGTTTTTCAGTCAAAACTCAAAGGTGTATCCCTTTTCATTATGACTCAGTTTTTCACCAAAAATTCAAATGGGTATTCCATTGCATTTTACCTCAGTTTATCATTAAAAATTCAAATGGGTATCCCTTTAAATTTTGGCATAGCTTTTCACCAAAACTCAAAGGGGTACCCTTCTGCATTTTACCTCAATTTTTCATCCCAAACTCAAAGAGGTACCACTTTGTATTTTACCTCATTTTATTAGCTAAAACTTAAAGGGGCAACCTTTTGGATTTGGACTCAAATTTTCACATAAGCCTTAAAGGGTTACCCCTTTGAATTTTACCTCAATTTTTTTTACCAAAAATGCTAAGGGGTACTCCTTTGCATTTTGCCTCAGTTTTTTAGCAAAAATTGGAAGGGGTACCGCTTTGCATTTTACCTTATTTTTTTTAGCCAAAACTCAAAGGGGTATCCCTTTGCATTTTACCTCATTCTTTCATCAAAAACTCAAAGGGGTTCCCCTTTGCATTTTACCTTAGTTTTTCATCTTAAACTCAAAGAGGTACCCCTTTGCATTTTAGTTCAGTTTTTCAGGCAAAAACTCAAAGGGATACCCCATTACATTTTTGCCTCAATTTTTTAGCCAAAACTCAAAGGGTTACCCCTTTGTATTTTGACTCAATTTTTCACCAAAAAATTCAAAGGAGGTACCCTTTTGCAATTTGCCTCAGTTTTTATGCCAAAACTCAAAGGGGTAACACTTTGCATTTTGCCCTAATTTTTAAGGCAAAAATTTAAAGGGGTACGCCTTTAATCTTTTTCTTAGTTTTTTAACCAAGACACAAAGGGGTACCCCATTGCATTTTGGCTCAGTTTTTCACTAAAAACTCGAAGGGGTACCCCTTTGAATTTTTCCTTAGTTTATCATGAAAAACTCAAATAGGTACTCCTTTGAATTTTGTCTCAGGTTTTCAACCAAAACTCAAAGGGATACCCCTTCGCATTTTGGCTCAGTTTTTCACAAAAAACTCAAAAAGGTAACCTTTGTTATTTTCCCCAGTTTTCAACCAAAACTCAATGTGGTATCCCATTGCATTTTACCTCAGTTTTTCCATCATAAACTCAAAGGGATACCCTTTTGCATTATACCTCAGTTTTTGATTCTATACTCAAAGAGGTACCTTTTTACATTTCACGTCAGTTTTTAGCCAAAAACTTAAAGGGATACCACTTTGCATTTTTTCTTTAGTTTTTCAGCCAAAATTCAGAGGGGTACCATTTATCATTTTGGCTCAATTTTTCACCAAAAACTCAAAGGGGTACCCCATTCCTTTTTACCTTAGTTTTTCTTCCTAAACTTAAAGACGTACAACTTTCACTTTACCTTATTTTTTCAACCAAAATTTAAAGGGTTACCTCATTGGATTTTGCCTCAAATTTTCACCAAAAACTCTAAGGGGGTACCTTTTGCATTTTGCCTTAGTTTTTTAACCAAAAATAAAAAAGGTTCTACATTGTATTTTGCCTCAATTATTTAGGCAAAAATTTAAAGGGGTACCCCTTTGCATTTTTGCATCAGTTTTTTTTAGCAAAAACTCAAAGGGGTACCCCTTTACATTTTTGCTATGTTTTTCACCAAAAACTCAAAAGGGCATCCCTTTGAATTTTGCCTCAAATTTTCAACAAAAACTCAAAGGGCACATTTTTGCATTTTTCCTTAGTTTTTCACCAAAAACTTAAAAGGGTGCAACTTTCCATTTTGCCTTAAGTTTTAAGTGAAAATTAAAAAGGGTACCGGTTTGCATTTTGCCTCATTATTTCAGCAAAAAATTAATGGTGTACCCTTTTGAATTTTGCCTTATTTTTTCACCAAAAACTCAAAAGGGTACCCTTTCAGATTTTGCCCTATTTTTTCATTCAAAACTCAAAAGGGATCCCTTTTGCATTTTAGCTCAGTTTTCATCGAAAACTTAAAGATGTATCTTTTTTCATTTTACCTCAGTTTTTCAACCTAAAATTAAAGAGGTACCCCTTTGCATTTTACCTCAATTTTTCTGCCAAAAACTCAAAGGGAAACCCCTTTGTATTTTTACCTCAATTTTTTAGCCAAAACTCAAAGGGGTACCCCTTTGTATTTTTGGTTAATTTTTTACCAAAAACTCACAGGGAGTATCCTTTTGCATTTTTCCTTAGTTTTTCAGCCAAAACTCAAAGGGGTACTACTTTTAATTTTGCCTCATTTTTTCAGGAAAAAATTTAAAGGGGTACCCCTTTGCATTTTTACCTCAATTTTTCAGCCAAAATTCAAAGGAATACCCCTTTATATTTTACCTCATTTTTTCAGCCAAAACTTAATGAGTTATTCATTTCCTTTTTGGCATAGTTTTTTGCTAAAAACTCAAAGGAATACCCATTTACGTTTTGCCTGAATTTTTTAGCCAAAAGTCAGGAGTGTACAATTTTTTATTTTGCCTCAGTTTTAAAAGCAAAATTTCATATGGGTAACCTTTACATTTTTACCTCAATTTTTCAGCCAAAATTAAAAGCTGTATTCCTTTGCATTTTTGCTCAATTTTTCACCAGAAATTTAAAGGGGTACCCCTTTACATTTTTTCCTTAGATATTTAGCCAAAACTAGAAGGGGTACTCCTTTGCATTTTGGCTCATTTTTTCATGAAAAACTCTAAGGGGGTATCACTTTGGATTTTGCCTTTGTGTTTTAGCCAAAAGTCAAAAGGATATCCCTTTAAATTTTGGGTTAGTTTTCATCTAAAGCTCAAAAGGATACCCCTTTGCATTTTGCCTCATTTTTTAAACATAGAATTAAAGAGGTACCCCTTAGAATTTTACCTCAATTTTTTAGGAAAAAACTCAAAGGGATACCCCTTTTCATTTTTACTGTTGCTTTTCAGCCAAAACTAACAGGGGTACTACTTTGCATTTTGGCTTAATTTTTGACCAAAAACTTAAAGTGGTATCCCTTTGCATTTTACCTCAATTTTCAGCAAAAACTAAAAGGGGTACCACTTTACATTTTACCTTAGTTTTTCGGGCAAAAATTCAAACGGGTATCCCTTTGCAGTTTTGCCTAAGCTTTTTAGCCAAAACTTAAAGAGGTATCGCTTTGTATTTTTGCTTAGTTTTTCACCAAAAATACAAAGGGGTACTCCTTTGCATTTTGCCTTAGTTTTTCATGAAAATCTCAAAGGGGTACCCCTTTGATTTTTACCTCAAAATTTTAACCAAAACTAAAAAAGGCACCCCTTTGTTTTTTGCCTCAGTTTTTTACCAAAAACTTAAAAGGGTACCACCTTACATTATGCCTGAGTTTTTCAATGAAAACTCAAAGGGTACCACTTTGCATTTTTGCTCATTTTTTAGCCATAACTTAAAGGAGTACCCATTTGCATTTTGCCTCTATTTTTCACCAAAACATCAAAGGGGTACTCCTTAGGATTTTACCCTATTTTTTCTTGCCAAAACTAAAAGGGGTACCCATTTGAATTTTACCCTTGTATTTCACCATAAACTTAATGGTGTACCTCTTTAAATTTTAGCCAACTTTTTCATCCTAAACTCAAAGAGACACCCCTTTGCATTTTAGCTTAATTTTTTAGGAAAAAAACTCAGGGATCACATTGCATTTTTTCTCAATTTTCAACCAGAACTTATTGGGGTTTCACTTTGCATTTTGGCTCAATGTTTTAGAAAAAACTCAAAAGGGTACCCCTTTGCATTTTGCATCAGTGTTTCAGCCAACATTCAAAGGGCTACCACTTTGAATTTAACTTCATTTTTTTGGGCAAAAATTCAAAGGGGTACCTCATTGCATTTTAACATCAGTTTTTTAGCCAAAACAAAAAAGGATACCTTTTTGCATTTTACCTCAATTTTCAGCCAAAACTAAAAGGGGTACCCTTTTCATTTTGGCTTAATTTTTCACAAAAAACATAAAAGCGGTACCCTTTAGAATTTTACCCTAGGTTTTTAGTTAAAAATAAAAAAAGTACCCCTTTGAATTTCTTGTCAAAATTTAACCAAAAACTCAAAAGGGTACCCATTTGCTTTTTACCCCAATTTTCAGCCAAAAACTCAAAGGGATACCCCTTTGCAATTTTGTCTTAGATTTTCAGCCAAAACTCTAAGGGGAACCCCATTGCATTTTGGCTCAATTTTTCTGCAAAAACAAAACAGGGTACCCTTTTGCATTTTGCCATAGTTTTTTAGAAAAAACATAAAGGGGCACCATTTTTCATTTTGCATCAAATTTTCAGGAAAATATTTAAAGGTGTACCCTTTTGCATTTTTGCGTCAGTTTTTCAGTCAAAACAAAATGGGGTATCCTTTTGGATATTAGCTTAATTTTTAACCAAAACCTCAAAGGGGTACGCCTTTGTATTTTTGCCTCAATTTTTTGGCCAAAACTAAAAGGGGAATTCCTTTGCATTTTGGCTCAGTTTTTCATGAAAAACTCGAAAAGGTACCTCTTTCCATTTTGTCCCAATTTTCATAAAAAACTCAAATGGGTATCCCTTTGTATTTTGCCTTAGTTTTTCAACCGAAATTCAAAGGGGCATCCCTTTGCATTTTGGCTCAGTTTTTCAAAAAAAAAACTCAAAGGTGTACCCCTTTACATTTTGACTCAGTTTTTAATGAAAAAATCACTGGTGTACCCCTAATAATTGTTCCCAAGTTTTTAAACTTAAAATCAAAGAGGTATCCCTTTTTATTTTACCTCAGTTATTCAGCCAAAAACTCAAAGGGATAACAATATTTATTTTTTCCATGGTTTTTTAGTCTATACAAAAAGGGGTACCAAATTTCATTTTTCCAAATTTTTAAGGCAAAAATTTAAAGGGGTATGCCTTTAATTTTTGCCTTAAATTTTTAGCCAAGACTCAAAAGGGTAATCCATTACATTTTGGCTCAGTTTTTCACCAAAAACTCGATGGGGCATTCCTTTGCATTTTGCCTTAGTTTTCACCAAAAACTCAAATAGGTACCTGTTTGAATTTTGGCTTAATTTTTCAACAAAAACTCAAAAGGGTACTAATTCTTATTTTGGCTCAGTTTTTCATAAAAAACTCAAAGGGGTAGCCTTTCGAATTTTGCCATAGTTTTCAGCGAAAACTAAAAGGGGTGCCCCTTTGAGTTGTACCCCTTTGCATTTTAGCTCAATTTTTTAACCAAAAACTCAAAGGAGTACCCCTTTGCATTTTACCTTAGTTTTTCACTCTAAACTAAAAAAAGTTACCCTTTTGCATTTTACCTCAGTTTTTTAGCCAAAAACTTAAAGGGATACCCCTTTGCATTTTTACCTTAATTTTTTATCCAAAACTCAAAAGGCCACCATTTTGCATTTTGGCTCAAATTTTCAGCAAAAACTCAAAGGGACACCACTTTGCATTTTACCTCAGTTTTTCATCCTAAACTCAAAGAGGTAGCAGTTTGCATTTTACCTTATTTTTTCAGCCATAACTGAAAGGGGTACACCTTTGTATTTTACCTTAAATTTTCTCAAAAAAGTCAGATATTTAGGCAAAACTCCAAGGGGTACACTTTTGCATTTTGCTTCAGTTTTTCAGCAAAAACTCAAAGGGGTACCCCTTTGAATTTTGCCTAAATTTTCACTAAAAACTTAATGGGATACATCTTGCCTCGGTTTTTTACAAAAAACATAAAAGGGTACCCCTTGGAATTTTGCCCAAATTTTTCTGCTAAAACTATAAGAGTACCTCTTTGCATTTTAAATCAAAATTTCATCAAAAACTAAAAAGGGTACCACTTTGCATTTTACCTCAGGTTTTCATCCTAAACTCAAAGTGTTACCCATTTGCATTTGACCTCAGTTTTTCAACCAAAAACTCAAAGGGATAGCCCTTTGCATTTTTGCCTCAACTTTTTTAGCAAAAACTCTAAGGGACACCCCTTTGCATTCTGGCTATATTTTGACCAAAAACTCAAATGGGCACCACTTTGCATTTTACCTCAGTTTTTCAGGCAAGAATCTAAAGGGATATCCCTTTGCCTTTTTTTCCTTAGTTTTTCAGGCAAAACTAAAAGGGGCACCCCTTCGCATTTTGGCTTAATTTTTCATAAAAAAAATTAAAGGGGTATACCTTTGCATTTTTTCCTTTATTTTTCAACCAAAACTGAAAGGGGAACCCCATTGCAATTTGGCTCAATTTTTCATGTAAAACTCAATGGGGGACCCCTTTTCGTTTTACCTCCATTTTTGGCCAAAAGTTAATGGGGTACCACTTTGCATTTTGGCATAGTTTTATACGAAAAACTAAAAGCGATACCCTTATGAATTTTGCCTCAGTTTTTAAGCCAAAAGTCAAAGGGGGTACCGTTTGCATTTTACCTCAGTTTTTCACCAAAAACTCAATGGGTACCCCTTTGTATTTTACCCTTAATTTTTAATCCTAAACTCAAAGAGGTACGCCTCTGCATTTCACCTCAGTTTTTCAGGCAAAAAAGCAAAGGGATACCTCATTGCATTTTTGCCTCAGTTTTTTAGTAAAAACTCAAAGGATTATCCCTTTGCATTTTGGCTTAATTTTTTACCAAAAACTTAAAGGGGGACCCTTTCGTATTTTACCTCAGTTTTTTAACCAAAACTCAAAGGGGTAACACATTGCATTTTACCTAAATTTTTCAGGCAAAAATTGAAAGGAGTACTCCTTTGATTCCTCAGTTTTTTAACTAAAACTCAAAGGGGTAACCCTTTGAATTTTGGGTCAGTTTTTAACCAAAAACTCAAAGGGGTATCGCTTTGCATTTTTCTCAGTTTTTTACTAAAAATTCAAATTGGTACCCCTTTGCATTTTATGTTAGTTTTTTAGTGAAAACTCAAAGGGTTACAACTTTACATTTTTCCTTATTTTTTCAGCCAAAACTTAAAGTGGTTTCCCTTTGCATTTTACCTCAATTTTTCATAAAAAACATAAAGTGGTAGCCCTTTACATTTTACCTCAATTTTTCATCCTAAACTCAAATAGGTACTCCTTTAAATTTTAGCTCATTTTTTCAACAAAAAACTCAAAGGAATACTTCTTTGTACTTTTGCCTTAGTTTTTCAGCCAAAACTCATAGGGGTACCCTTTTTTCATATTGGCTTAATTTTTTCAAAAAATTTAGAGGGGTAGCTCTTTGCATTTTGTCTTAGTTTTTTTGCCAAAACTCAAATAAGTAAAACTTTGAATTTTGCCTCAATTTTTCATGCAAAAATTGAGGCAAGTACCCCTTTGCATTTTTACCTCTATTTTTTGGTCCAAACACAAAGGGATACCCCTTTGTACTTTATCTCATTTTTTAAACAAAAATTAAAGAGATACCGCTTGCATTTTGGCTTTGTTTTTTTGCCAAAACTGAAAGGCGTACCATTAGGAATTTCTCCCCAATATTTGGGATAAAATTAGAAGAGTATCCCTTTGTATTTTGCCTCAGTTTTTCACCAAAAACTCAAATGTGCACCCCTCTGCAATTTACCTCGGTTATTCATCCAAGACTCAAAGATGTATCCTTATGCAATTTACCTCAGTTTTTCAACTAAAAACTTAAAGGGATATCCCTTTGTAATTTTGACTCAGTTTTTCAGCAAACACTTAAAGGGCCTCCTCTTTGCAATTTGGCTCAATTTTCACCAAAAACTCAAAGTTGTACCCTTTTGCATTTTGCCTCAGTTGTTCAATAAAAACTGGAAGTGGTACCTCTTTGCATTTTACCTTATTTTTTCAGCCAAAGCTCAAAGGGGTACCCTTTTGCATTTTGGCTCAATTTTCACTAAAACTAAAAAGGGTACCCCTTGGAAATTTACCTTAGTTTCTCAACCAAAACTCAAAGGGGTACGCCTTTGCATTTTACCTCAAAATTTCACCAAAAACTCAAAAGGGTAATTGTTTGTATTTTACCTCTATTTTTTATCCTAAACTCAAAGATGTACCACTTTGCATTTTTCCTCAATTTTTAAGCCACAAGCTCAAACGGGTACCCCATTGCATTCTTACCTTAGTTTTTAAATAAAAATTTATGTGTTATCCCTTTACATTTTTGCTCACCTTTTCACCAAAAATTAAAAGGGAGACCCCTTTGCATTTTGCCACATTTTTCAGCTAAAACTAAAAAAAGTACCAATTTGCATTTTATGCCAATTTTTTAGGTAAAAATTCAAAGGGGTACCCCTTTGAATTTGGCCTCAGTATTTCACCAAAAGCTTAAATGGGTACATCTTTGAATTTTCACTTAGTTTTTGAATCAAAACTCAAAAGGGAACCTTTTTAAATTTTGGTTAAGTTTTTCACCAAAAACTCAAAGGGGTAACCTTTGGAATTTTGTTCCAA
This sequence comes from Excoecaria agallocha, assembly GCA_037975025.1. Classification (NCBI taxonomy): domain Eukaryota; kingdom Viridiplantae; phylum Streptophyta; class Magnoliopsida; order Malpighiales; family Euphorbiaceae; genus Excoecaria; species Excoecaria agallocha. The sequence goes on from CM075810.1 coordinate 71,161,904, forward strand.
TTTTTTTAGCCAAAACTCAAAGGGATAACCATTTGCTTTTTTGCTTCAGGTTTTCCACCAAAAATACAAAGGGGTATCCCTTTGCATTTTACCCTAATTTTTCATCCTAAACTCAAACCCTTTGCATTTTACTTAAGTTTCTTAGCCAAAAACACAAAGGGATACCTCTTTGCTTTTTTGCCTCAGTTTATCAGCCAAAATACTAAAGGGTACCTATTTGCATTTTTCTTCAATTTTTTGTCAAAAACTAAAAGTGGTATCCCTTTGCATTTTACCTTATTTTTTAGCCCAAACTCTAAAGGGTAGCACTTTACATTTCACCTCAGTTTTTCAGGTAAAAATTCAACGGAGTGCTCCTTTGTTTAAATGCACTTTACATTGCATTTTGCCTTAATTTTATCACCAAAAACTCAAAGGGGTACCCCTTTGCATTTTGGGTCAATTTTTCACTCAAAAGTCAAAATGGTACCATTTGGAATCTTCCCCTAAGTTTCAAGGCCAAACTCCAACCCTTTTGCATTTTACCTCAGATTTTCAAAAAAAACTCAAAGGGGTACCCTTTTGCATTTTACCTTTATTTTTAATCCTAAACTCAAATAGGTACCCCTTTGCATTTTACCTCAAATTTTCAGTAAAAACTTGAAAGGGATACCCTTTATATTTATGCCTTAGCTATTGCAGCCAAAATTTAAAGGGGCACCCTTTTGCATTTTGGCTTAAATTTTTACCAAAAACTAAAAGGTGTATCCCTTTCTCATTTGCCTCAGTTTTTCAGCCAAAGCTCAAATGGGTATGGCTTTGCATTTTTTCTCAATTTTTTAAGCAAAAATTCAAAGGTGTACCCCTTTACATTTTTGCCTCAGTTTTTTAGCCAAAACTAAGAGGGTGCCACTTTGCATTTTGGCTCAGTTTTCTCTAAAAACTAGAAGGGATGCCTTTTGTATTTTGCCTCAATTTTTCAGCCAAAAATAAATGGGATGGCCTTTTGCATTTTGGCTCAGTTTTTCACTAAAAACTGGAAGGGGTACCACTTTGCATTTTGGCTCACATTTTCCCAAAAAATTTAAAGGGTATCCCTTTGCATTTTGCGTCAGTTTTTCATCAAAAAGTCAAAAGGGTATCCCTTTGCATTTTGCGTCATTTTTTCATCAAAAAGTCAAAAGGGTATCCCATTGCATTTTGGCTTAGTTTTTAACAAAAAAATTGAAAGGGGTATCCCTTGTTATTTTACCTTAGTATTTCTGCCAAAACTATATAGGGTACAACTTTGCATTTCGCTTTAGTTTTTCAAGTAAAAATTCAAAGGGTTACCCCTTTGCATTTTTCCTCAAAATGGTAGTTTTTTGTATTTTCGCTCAGTTTTTCACCAAAAACTCAAAGGGGTACCTCTTTTAATTTTGGTTCAATTTGTCACCAAAAACTTAAAGGGGTATAACTTTGCATTTTGTCTCAGTTTTTCAGTGAAAACTGAAAGGAATACCACTTTGTTTTTTAACTCATTTTCTTAGCCAAAACTTAAAGGGGTACCTATACATTTTGCTTTTCTCTCAAGTTTTCACCAAAAACTCAAAAGGATATCCCTCTGCATCTTGGCTCTTTTTTTCAACCAAAAACATAAAGGGATACCCCTTTGCATTTTACAATAGTTTTCACTACAAGTACAAAGGGGTACCCCTTTATATTTTGGCTCATTTTTTTTACCAAAAACTGAAAAGGGTGCCCCTTGGACTTTTACCTCATTTTTCTAGCCAAAACTAAAATAGTAACACTTTGCATTTTACCTAAGTTTTTCACCAAAAGCTCAGAGGGGCACCCTTTGCATTTTAGCCAAAACTAAGCGGGTACCCCTTCGCATTTTGTCTTAGTTTTCTATAAAAACTAAAAGGGTACCTTTTTGAATTTTTGCCTCAATTTTTCAGCCAAAACTAAATAGGGTAGCCCTTTGCATTTTGGCCCAGTTTTTCATTAAAAACTCAAAGGGGTACCACTTTGCATTTTGCCTTAATATTTTAGCAAAAAGTTAAATGGGTACCCCTTTGCATTTTACGTCAGTTTTTCACCAAAAATTTAAAGGGATACCCCTTTGCATTTTGCATCAGTTTTTCAACAAAAAGACAAAGGGGTATCCCATTACATTTTGCCTGAGTTTTTCGGCCAAAAGTCAAATTGGTACCCCTTTACATTTTGCCTCAGTTTTTTAGCCAAAAATTAAAAGGGGTATCCCTTTGAAATTTTTCCTTAGTTTTTTAGCAAAAATTCAAAGGGGTACCCCTTTAAATTTTGGCTTAATTTTTTACCAAATACTCAAAGGCCTAATGCTTTGATTTTTACCTTAGTTTTTCAGCTAAAACTTAAAGGTTTACCCTTTTACATTTTGCCTAATCTCTTTAGGCAAAACTTGATGGTGTACCCTTTTGCATTTTACCTATATTTTTTTACCAAAAACACAAATGGATTCACCTTTCTATTTTGGCTCAATGTTTCACTAAAAACACAAAGAGGCTTCCCTTTTCATTTTACCTTAGTATTTTGGCTAAAACTGTATGGGATACAACTTTGCATTTTGCTTCAAATTTTCATGCAAAAATTCAGAAGGGTTACGTCTTTGCATTTTTCATCAAAGAGATACTTTTTTACATTTTAGCTTAGTTTTTCACCGAAAACTCAAAGGGGTACCTCTTTTAATTTTGCCTTAGTTTCTCACCAAAGATTTAAATGGGTACAACATTGTATTTTGTTTTAGTGTTTTAGTGAAAACTGAAAGGAATACCATTTTTCATTTTGACTCATTTTCTCAGCCAAAACTTACAAGGTATTCTATTGCATCTTGGCTCATTTTTTCAGCCATAACTTAAAGGGGGTACCCATTTGTATTTTACAGCAATTTGTTTTACTAAAAATACAAAGGGGTATCCCTTTGCATTTTGGCTTAGTTTTTTTTTTTATCAAAAACTCAAAGGGATACCCCTTGGAATTTTACCAAATTTTTCTAGCCAAAACTAAAAGAGTACTACTTTGTATTTTACCTCAATTTTTCATCAAAAGCTCAAAGGGATACCACTTTGAATTTTACCTAAGTTTCCCATCCTAAGCTCAAAGAGGTACCCCTTTCCATTTTACCATAGTTTTTCAGCAAAAAATTCAAAGGGATATCCCTTTGCATTTTTGCCTTAGTTTTTAAGTTAAAACTCAAAGGGGTACCCCTTTACATTTTTGCATCAATTTTTCAGTGAAAACTCAAAGGGATATCCCTTTACATTTAACCTCAATTCTTTAGCCAAAATTCAAAAGGGTACCCCTTTGTTTTGGCTTAATTTTTTTATTTGAAATTCAATGGGGAACCCTTAGGAATTTTGCCCTAATTTTTTAGCCCAAATTAAAAGAGTATCACTTTACATTTTATCTTTGTTTCTCATTAAAAACTCAAAGGTGTACCCCTTTATATTTTACCTTAGTTTCTCATCCTAGAGTCAAAGAGGTACGCCTTTTGCATTTTACCTCTGTTTTTTAGCAAAAAACTCAAAGGGATACTCCTTTGCATTTTTGTTGCAGTTTTTCAGCCAAAACTCAAAGGTGCATTCTTTTCATTTTGGATTAATTTATCACCAAATACCCAAAAGGGTACCCATTTGTATTTTAACTTTGTTTTTTAGCTAAACCTCAAAGGGGTACCACATTGCATTTTGCCTTAATTTTTCAAGCAAAAATTCAAAGGGGTACCCTCTTGCATTTTTGCCTCAGCTTTTCAGTGATAACTTAAAAGGATGCCCTATTGTATTTTACCTTATATCTTCAGCAAAAACTCAAAGGGGTACCCCTTTGAATTTTGGCTTAGTTTTTCAACAAAAACTCAAATGGCCATCCCTTGGAATTTTGCCCTAATTTTCCAGCCAAAACTAAAAAAAAATACCATTTTGCTTTTTATCTTTTTTTCACAAAAAATTCAAAGGGGTACCCCTTTGCATTTTACATCAAATTTTCATCCTAAATATAAAGAGGTACCCCTTTCCATTTTACCTAAGTGTTTTAGTAAAAAACTCAAAGGAATAACACTTTGCATTTTTCCTTATATTTCTTAGCTAAAAGCCAAAGGTGCACACTATTGGATTTTGGCTTAAAGTTTCACCCAAAACTCAAAGGGGTATCCATTTGTATTTTGCCTCATGTTTTTAGCAAAAACTCAAAGGGGTACCACTTTGCATTTTGCCTCAGTTTTTTAGAAACAAATTCAAAGGGGTACCTTTTTGCATTTTTGCCTCAATTTTTCAATAAAAACTCAAAAGGATACTCTTTTGCATTTTACCTCATTTCTTCAGCCAAAACTCAAAGGGGTATCGTTTTGCATTTTAGCTCAGTTTTCACCAAAAACTAAAAGGGGTACAATTTGAAATTTTACCTAAATTTTCCAGTCTAAACTATAAGAGTACCTATTTGTATTTTACCTTAGTTTTTTAGAAACTCAAAGGGGTATCCCTTTACATTTTACCTTAGTATTTAATCTTAAACTCAAAAGGATTTCCTTTTGCATTTTGCATTATTTTTTTAGCCAAAAACTAAAAGGGATACTCCTTTGAATTTTTGCCTCAATTTTTTAGCTAAAACTCAAAGGGGCACCCATTTGCATTTTGGCTCAAATTTCACCAAAAACTCAAAGGGGTAACCCATTGCAATTTGCCTCAATTTTATAGCCAAACTCAAACTGGTGCACCTTTGCATTTTGCCTCAGTTTTTCAAGTAAAAAATCAAAGGAGTACCACTTAGCATTTTTGACTCCTTTTTTTCAGCCAAAATTAAAAGGGATACCCCTTGCCATTTTGGCTTAGCATTCACCAAAAACTCAACGGTTAACCCTTTTGTATTTTGACCTAAAATTTTTAGCCAAAAGTAAAAGGGCGCCCTTCTGCATTTTTGCTCAATTTTTGTTTTAAAAAAACTCAAATGGGACTACTTTGCATTTTGCCTATATTTTTAAGCCAAATGTCCAAGGGGCATCTATATTCATTTTACCTCAATTTTTTAGCAAAAAGTCAAAGGGGTACACATTTACATTTTTCCTTAGGTTTTCAGCAAAAATCTTAAAGGGGTAACCCTTTGTATTTTTGTCTCAGTTTTTTAGTTAAAATTCAAATGTGTATCTCTTTGCATTTTGCTTCAATTTTCAGCTAAAACTCAAAGGGGTATCCCTTTATATTTTTCCTCATTTCATCATCCAAAACACAAGGGGTACCCTTTTAAATTTTGTCTCAATTTTCACCAAAAACTTAAATGAGTTTCCCTTTATATTTTGGCTTATTTTTTTTACCAAAAACTCAATGGGGTATCCCTTGTCATTATGTCTCAGTATTTCAACCAAAACTCAAAGTAGTATAACTTTGCATTTTGCTTTAGTTCTTAAGGTAAAAATTCAAAGGTGTACCCCATAACATTTTTGCCTCAGTTTTTCAGCCAAAACTTATAGGACCACTTCTTTGCATTTTGGCTCAATTTTTCACCAAAAACATAATAAAGTACCCTTTTGAATTTTGCCTCAGTTTTTCATAAAAAATTTAAGGGGTATAACTTTTCATTTTTACTCAATTTTTTATTGAAAACTAAAAGGGATAGCAATTTGCATTTTACCTCATATTTTTTTCCAAAAACATAAAGCAGTAGCCCTTTGTAATTTGCCTTAGTTCTTCATAAAAAACTCAAAAGGGTATCCCTTTGCAACTTGCCTTATTCTTCAGCTAAAATTCAAAGGGGTTCTCGTTTGTATTTTACCTTAATTTTTTACCAAAAACACAAAGGGGTATCCTTTAGCTTTTTGGCTCAGTTTTTCACCATAAACTCAATGGGGTACCCATTAAAATTTTGCCCCAATTTTCCATCCAAAGCATAAAAGAGTACCCCTTTGTATTTTGTTAAAGTTTTTAATCCTAAACTCAATGAGGAATCCCATTGCTTTTTACCTCAGTTTTTCAGCCAAAAAATCAAATGGATACCCCTTTATATTTTTACCTCAGTTTTTTTGCTAAAACTCAAAGGTGCACTACTTTGTATTTTGGCTCAATTTTTCACTAAAAACTTAAAGGCGTACCCATTTATATTTTTCCTCAATTTTTAAGCCAAAACTCAAAAGGGTGTCACCTTGCATATTATCTCAATTTTTCAAGCAATTATTCAAAGGGATGCCTCTTAATATTTTTACCTTAATTTTTCAGCCAAAACTAAAAGGGGTACCTCTTTACATTTTGGGTTAATTTTCTCCAAAAACTAAAACGAGCAACCTTTTGTATTTTTGACTAAATTTTTTATACAAAACTAAAAAGGGAATTCCTTTGTATTTTGGCTCAGTTGTTCACAAAAAATGCAGAGGGGTACCATTTTGCATTTTGTCTCAAATTTTCAACCAAAAGTCAAAGGGGAACCCTTTTGCATTTTGGCTTAATTTTTGATGAAAAGCACAAAGGGGTACCCCTTTGTATTTTTTCTTAATTTTTTACTTAAAATTCAAGTTGGTATCCCTTTGCATTTTACCTCTTTTTTAGCCAAAAGTCAAAGCGGTACCCTTTTGTATTTTGGCTCAGTATTTGAACAAATACTCAAAGGGGTATCCCTTTGCATTTTACCTCAATTTTTTAGCTAAAATTCAAAGGAGTACCATTTAATATTTTATCCTCATTTTTTTAGCCAAAACTTAAAGGGGTACCCTTTTGCATTTTACCTTAGTTTAAATAAAAAAGACTTTGCCTCAGTTTTTTAGTGAAAAATCAAAGGGGTACCACTTTATATTTTAGCCCATTTCTTAAGCCAATATTCAAAGCGGTACCCTTTTTAGTTTTTGTACAAAAATTGAGGCAAAATGCAAAGGGTACCCCTTTTAATTTTTGGTAAAAAATTAAGCCAAAATGTAAAGGGATACCCCTTTGAGTTTTGATTGAAAAAATAAGGCAACAATGTAAAGGGATATCCATTTGAGTTTTTTGCTAAAAAACTAAGGTAAAATGAAAAATGGTACATCTTTGAGTTAAGGATGAAAAACTAAGCTAAAATATAAAAGGGTACCCCTTTAAATGTTTTATGAAATATTGAGGTAAAATGCAAAGGGGTGTCCCTTTAAATTTTTGTTAAAAAATAAGACAAAATCACAACGGGCACCCCTTTGAGTTTTTGGTGAAACATTAAGGCAAAATGGTTAGGGGCATTCCTTTTAGTTTTGGGTGAAAAAATAAGGAAAAATGCAAAGTGGTACCCTTTAAGTTTTCACAAAAAAATAAGGCAAAATGGAATACGGTACCCCTTTAAGTTTTTGGTGAAAAATTGAGGTAAAATGCAAAATGGTGCCCCTTTGTGTTTTGGTTTAAAAATTGAGGCAAAATTTAAAGAGGCATCCATTTGAGATATTGGTGAAAAACTAAGGCAAAATCTAAAGGGGTATCCTTTTAAATTTTTGGTGAAAAAATAAGCCAAAATGAAAAGGGATACCCCTTTAAGTTTTGGCTAAAAAAAATAGGGCAAAATCCTAAGGGATAGCCCTTTGAGATTTTGCTCAAAACCTGAGGCAAAAATGTAAAATGGTACCTCTTTGAATTTTTTTCTGAAAAAATGAGGCAAAATTTATAGTGGTACCTCTTTGAGTTTTGATTGAAAAATTATGGAAAAATGCAAAGGGGTACCCCTTTGACTTTTTGGAAAGAAAAATTGAGCCAAAATGCAAATGGGTACTCTTTTGAATTTTGGCTGAAATACTGAGAAAAAAATGCAAAGATGTGTCCCTTTGAGTTTTTCACTTAAAAACTAAGCTAAAATTCAAGGGGGTACTTTTTTGAGATTAGGAAGAAAAATTGAGCTAAATTGCAAAGGGTACTTCATTGAGTTTTGGTAGAGAAAATCGGGCAAAATCCCAAGGGGTACCCTGTTGAGTTTTTGGTAAAAAATTGAGGTAAAATGCTAAGGGATACTGCTTTAAGTTTTAGCTAAAAAAATGAGGCAAAATGGAAAGTTACCCCTTTGAGTTTTCTCTAAAAAACTAAGGCAAAATAAAAAGTGGCACCCCTTTAAGTTTTTGGTGAAAAACTGAGGTTACAAAGGACTTTTCCTTTAAGTTTTGGTTGAAAAACTAAGGCAAAATTCAAAGGGGTATCCATTCGAGTTTTTGGTGAAAAACTAAGAAAAATGCAAAGGGGTACCATCTTGAGTTTTGGCTGAGAAACTTTGGCAAAAATGCAAAGAGGTATCCCTTTAAATTTTTTTCTAAAACTGAGACAAAATAAAAAGTTGTACCCCTTTAAGCTTTTCCTGAAAAACTGAGGCAAAATGCAAAATGGTACCCCTTTCAGTTTTTAATTAAAATTTGAGGCTAAATGCAAAGGGGTATCACTTTGAGGTTTTAATGAAAAATTGAGGAAAAATGCAAAAGGGTACCCCTTTAAGTTTTGGTAGAGAAAATGAGACAAAAATATAAAAGGGTACCCTTTGAGTTTTCACTGAAAAATTAAGGTAAAATGTAAAGTGGTACCCTTTTAGGTTTTTTGTGAAAAATCAAGGAAAAACTCAAAGAGATATATCTTTGAGTTTTTGGTGAAAGACTAAGCCAAAATGCAAGGTAGTACCCCTTTGAGTTTTGGTTGAAAAACTAAGGCAAAAATGAAAAGGGGTACCCCTTTGAACTTTTATCTAAAAAACTGAGATAAAATGTAAAGTGGTAACCCTTTGAGTTTTGGCTAAAAACTGAAGAAAAATGCTATGGCATACCCCTTTGGGTTTTTTTTTTGTGAAAAATTGAGCCAAATACAAATGGATATCCATTTGCATTTTTAGAGAAAAACTAATGCAAAATGTAAAGGGGCACACCTTTGAGTTTTCGCTAAAAAAATAAGGAAAAATGTGAAGGGGTACCTTATTAAGTTTTGGGTGAAAAATCGAGGCAAAATGAAAAAGGATACCCCTTTGAGTTTTGCTGAAAAACGGAGCTAAAATGCAAAATAGTAATCCTTCAAGATTTGGCTGAAAAATTAAGGCAAAATTGTAAAGAGGTCCTTTGAGTTTTTGGTTAAAAAATTATGGCATAAGTTAAAGGGGTACCCTTTTAACTTTTTTCTCAAAAAGTAAGGCAAAATGTAAATGAGTGCCCCTTTGAGTTTTTCTTGAAAAATTTAGCCAAAATGCAAAGGGGCACCCCTTTGAATTTTTGCCTGAAAACTGAGGCAAAATACAAAGTGGTACCACTTTGAGTTTTGGTTGAAAACTTAGACAATAATACAAAGAGGTACCCTTTTTAGTTATTTTAGAAAAATTAAGCCAAAATGTAAAAGGGCACCTCCTTGAGTTTTGGCTAAAAAACTAAGGCAAAAATGCAAAGGAGTATCCCTTTGAATTTTTGGCTAAAAATATAAGGTAAAATGCAAAAGTTACCTCTTAGAGTTTAGGATGCAAAACTGAGGTATAATGCAAAGGGGCACCCCTTTGAGTTTTTGGTGAAAAAAATTGAGGTAAAATGCAGTGGTGTACCCTTTTGAGTTTTGGTTGAAAAATAAGGGCGAAATTCCAACGGGTACGCCTTGGTATTTTTGGTGAAAAACTGAGACAAAATGAAAAGTGGTACTCCTTTTAGTTCTTGTTGAAAAAGTGGTATACCAAAGGGTATGCCTTGAGTTTTTCATAAAAGACTGAACCAAATGGCAAAGGGGTACCCCTTTGAGTTTTGGCTGAAAAACTAAGGCAAAAATCAAATGGATACACCTTTGATTTTTTGCTTGAAAAACTTGGGCAATATGCAAAGTGGTGCCCCTTTGAGTTTTGCCCATTTTGCCACAGTTTTTCAGCAAAAAACTAAAAGGGGTATCCATTTGTATTTTACCCCAGTTTTTCATCCAAAACTTAAAAGGGGTATCTCTTTGCATTATACCCCAGTTTTCATCCAATACTCAAAGAGGTATCCCTTTGCCTTTTATCTCAATTTTTCATTTAAAAACTCAAAGGGGTACCCCTTTTCAATTTGTCTCAGTTTTGCAGTCAAAAACTCAAAGAGGTATTACTTTGCATTTTGTCTCATTTTTTGAGCCAAAACTTAAAGGAGTACACTTTTACATTTTGCCTTAGTTTTTCACTAAATACTCAAATGGGTTACCCTTTGAATTTTGCCTCAGTTTTTCACAAAAACTCAAAGGGGTGCCCTTTTGCATTTTTACTTAGTTTTTCACCAAAAACTTTAAAGGGTACAAATTTGCATTTTTGCCTCAATTTTTCAACTAAAACTCAAAGTGGTACCCCTTTGCATTTTGCTTCAGTGTTTCAGCCAAAACTCAAAAGGTAGTTTTTTAGCCAAAAACTCAAAAGGGTATCCCTTTTCATTTTGCCTCAGTTTTTCATGCTATACTTGAAGAGGTATTACTTTGAATTTTATCTCAGTTTTTTCGCAAAAACTCAAGGGGGTACCTTTTTATATTTTTGTCTCTATTTTTATAGAAAAAAACTCAAAAGGGTACCTCTTTATATTTTGAATCAGTTTTTCACCAAAAACTTAAAGGGGTATCCCTTTGCATTTTACATCAATTTTTTAGCCAAAACTAAAAAGTATACACCTTTGCATTTTTTCATTAGTTTTTTAGCCAAAAACTCAATGGGGTATCCCTCTGCATTTTGACTTAGTTTTTCACCAAAAACTAAAAGGGGTACCCTTTTGCATTTTGGCTTAGTTTTTCACCAAAAATCTAAAGAGGTACCCCTTGAACTTTTACCTTAGTTTTTCAGCCAAATATCAAAGGGATACCCCTTTGCATTTTGCTATAGTTTTTCAGCCAAAAATTGAAAAGTGTATCCCTTTGCATTTTGCCTCAGTTCTTCGACCAAAATTCAAATAGATACCCCTTTGTATTTTGGCACAGTTTTTCAGCCAAAACTAAAAAGGGTATCCCTTTGCATTTTACCTTAGTTTTTCATCCTAAACTCAAAGAGGTATCCCTTTGCATTTTGTCTCAGTTTTTCAACCAAATCTCGAATGGGTACCTCTTTGTATATTCGCCCAGTTTATCAACAAAAACTCAAAGGGGTACCCCTTTGCATTTTGCCTCAGATTTTTAGACAAAACTTAATGGGGTACCGGTTTTCATTTTGCCGTAGTTTTTCAGCCAAAAACTGAAAGGGGCATCCCTTTGTATTTTACCCTAGTTTTTCATTCAAAACTTAAAACGGTATCTCTTTGCATTTTACCCCGATTTTTCATCCAACACTCAAAAAGGTATCACTTTGCATTTTATCTCAGTTTTTCAGTTAAAAACTCAAAGAATTTCCCCCTTTTCATTTTATCTCAGTTTTGCAGTCAAAAACTCAAAGAGGTATTACTTTGCATTTTGTCTCATTTTTTGAGCCAAAACTTAAAGGAGTACACTTTTACATTTTGCCTCAGTTTTTCACTAAATACTCAAATGGGTTGCCTTTTGAATTATACCTCAAATTTTCATAAAAACTCAAAGGGATACCCCTTTGCATTTTGACTTAGTTTTTCACCAAAAACTTTAAGGGGTACAAATGTGCATTTTTGCCTCAATCTTTCAACCAAAACTCAAACTGGTACCCCTTTGCATTTTACTTCAGTGTTTCAGCCAAAACTTAAAGGACAATTTTTTAGCCAAAAACTCAAAGGTGTATCCCTTTCCATTTTACTTTAGTTTTTCATACTATACTTGAAGAGGTATTACTTTGAATTTTATCTCAGTTTTTTAGCAAAAAACTCAAGGGGATACCCATTTAGATTTTTGCCTCTATTTTTTTTGTAAAAACACGAAAGGGTACCCCTTTGCATATTGAATCAATTTTTTTTTACCAAAAACTTAAAGGGGTATGCCTTTGTATTTTACATCAATTTTTTAGCCAAAACTAAAAAGCATACACCTTTGCATTTTTTCATTAGTTTTTTAGCCAAAAACTCAACGGGATATCTCTTTATATTTTGGCTCAATTTTTCACTAAAAATTTAAAGGGATACCAGTTTGCATTTTGCCTCAGTTTTTTAATCAAAACTCAAAGTGATACCACTTTGCATTTTGTCTTATTTTTTCTGCCCAAACTCAAATGGGTTGTCTCTTTGCATTTTGTCTTAGTTTTTGACTAAAAACTCAAAAGGGTACCCCTTTGCATTTTGGCTTAGTTTTTCACAAAAAAATCTAAAGGGGTACCCCTTTACGTTTTACCTTAGTTTTTCAACCAAATATCAAAGGGATACCCTTTTGCATTTTGCCATAGTTTTTCAGCCAAAAACTGAAAAGTGTATCCCTTTACATTTTACCTCAGTTTTTCAGCCAAAACTCAAAGGGATACCCCTTTGCATTTTACTACAGTTTTTTAGCTAAAAACTGAAAAGGGTATCCCTTTGTATTTTACCTCAATTTTTCATCCAAATTTTAAAGAGGTATCCCTTTGCATTTTATCTTAGTTTTTCTTCCAAAACTCGAAAGGGTACCTTTTTGCATTCGCTCAGTTTATCACCAAAAACTCAAAGGTCCCTTTGCATTTTGCCTCAGATTATTAGCAAAAACTTAATGGGGTACCCCTTTTCATTTTACCCCAGTTTTTCATCCAAAACTCAAAGAGTTATTCCTTTGCATTTTATCTTAGTTTTTCAGCTAAAAACTCAAAAAGGTACCACCTCACAAACCTGTCTACTTATGTGCCTTACTATGACTAATAATAACATGTGCATGCCATAACTATCTATGCTTCAAACTTTACTTCAATATACTCTTTTCGGCCACTAATACAAATATTTGTCACTTCAAGTCCTCATAATCCTCCATATCCCATGCGCAGTAAAGCACTACGTGCTGAACATATAATACTCAGTGGTGGATACACGTCTAATATTTTCCATCCAGCCATAAACACAAACATAAGCATGCAAGCACACACTGTCATTGTCATTACTGTTCTATGCATTAATGTTATCTTTTAACACTCATTATTACTTATCTATTATTTTTAGTGTTATTACTATTATTCCTATTATTGCCTCTTTTTACCTATTTTACTTTTTTTTTGTTATATTTTACAATTTCTATCATTAACATACTTACTATTGCTTTTAATTCTTTCCCGGTTTCCCCTTGTTTACGAATTTCTATTAAATCGTTCAATAGCTTATATCTATATTTCACTTTATTATACTATTATGTGAAATTGCTTTATGTATAACTTGTATGCATGTATAAATCTTAAATCTATACCTTATATTGAACTTGTCTATTCTATCATTAATTTATTTACAATTATCCTTTACGTACTTACCTTATAACACTGTACTTAAATTTTACATTAGTTTTAACTCTTTTTCTTTATTTATTTCTTTACACGATTGCCAATGCATTTGTTTAATTTGTACTCATTCTATACTATTCACGTACACCATTTAATAATTTATTTATACTTTTCTTGAGTAATTACTTTCCTTGATCACTTGTTCATTTATTATTTCACGACATCGATAGCTACATTCAATTATTATTTACTATCCTAGGTCACTTTTTACCTCTGTAATGCTCATTTCACATTTAATTATACAATACTCTTCTATATTTACATTTTTATTTCATTGCTCTCTCTCTCTTTTACCACTTGTACATTTCCTTCTAATTCTATTTATTTATTTTTCTTATTCTTATTTACTTATTAATTTAGATCTTATATCTTGTTGTACATTTATTATCTATTTTATTCATGTTCTTCTCACATTTTATCTCTATTAATTTCCCACTTATTATCCTTTATTTATGGTTTACATGCATTTCTTATTACTTACATTTATTATGTTATTTTATCTTTGCTTTCCTTAAATCATTACCAATTCGGTTATTATTTCATTCGTTATCTTGTATCATTATTTATGCCCCTAGTAACATCTGGTAAAAAATCTCTGAAACGAATATGCGGGATGTGGACCTTACATGTCCAAACATGGGAGATGATCCTGAAGGATCACCGAAACATGTATGTGTATGTGGGCATGAACATGAACATGAACGTGTGACATGAGGGGTGGGCTATCATTTGCACTACCAAAGCGAGTCATAATAACTTGTGCCGCGGAGTGGGTTTCCTTATAATTAGCTAATTATATTTTGAACTAGATTAAGATACCAGACTACTAAGGGCAATTTACATTCATTTACCATACTTGGTATCATACATGCCCATATACCTTTATTTTCTCATATGCCTTTGCTTATGTCTTATTCATATAACTTGTGTCATATTCGTTCATTTTTAATTCAATTATTTTTTTATGCATGTACTACACACACGTATTTCTAACTACTATTACAATAACCATACATATGTATACATCACCGAACTACAAATTTTCATTCATATATATATCATTACATTTTTTTCTTTTCTTCCTTATTTTTCTTATTTATTTCTCTTTACTTGATACCGAAATTACTTTCTTTTACATTTAATTTCCAAACATATACTATAGTCACTTAACATTTATCTTAAATTACGTAATGCTTCTATATATAGGAAATTCTTAAATCTAATCATTCCATTTCCTTTTATCTATACTATTCATCAAATAAATGTCCATATTTATTCTAACATTTCTTGCCTCATTCTTATTATTATAATTTCACATGTACCTAACCCTTACATAATTTATTCGTTTTCTTTCTAACATATTTATTGTTCTTTTTACCCTTATTACTATTATTGTTTTACTTATTACTACTAATTATTAGAAATTGTATTTTCTTACCATGCCAAGCCAAATTCTTTTAATTTCATTATTAGCTATAAACTTATTCAATTTAACTTTTAGTCCTTTTAATACTCTTATTTTTCTTGTTCTTATTATTATTCTTATTTTTGTTATTTTACTCTCACTTTCCAATATCAAATATTAGTCACAAGTTGCATTGCTAGATTTTTTTTTTATGTGCATATGAACCTATTTTATTTGTCACTGTCATTAATGTTACTATAACATTTTCGTTAATTTATTAACATTCTTACTATTTACTTTTCCATACGCAATACTATTATTATATTTAGTCCTTTAAATTCCATTTAATTATGATTTTGCCTTCCCCTTTTATGTATTCACAGTTTTATACCTCTACTTATATGTTTTTCATCATTAATTTGTCACTTAAAGTGTCCATTGTTTAATTAGTCCTAAAATCTTATCTTCATGCTTAATTACTTTTTTAATCCTTATTTTATCAATAACCGTATACATTACATATATAATATTTAATTTCCAAATTATTTCTATTTCTGGTTAGTTCACTTAATTTATTTTCTATACTTAAATTCATTATTATACATATTTAATATCAAATTACATTTTAGTCTTTCAACTTATCTAAATTTACAATTTTACCTTTCATACTTATTATATTTATGAAAATACCACTAGATAATTATCCTTTACATATAATTCATCGTATGTTATGTAAAATTTCTAATTAGACCTTTAACCACATATTATGCATAATTTCACTTTTAGCCCTTAATTTATTACTTTTCCACCTATTTGACCCCTTTAAAATTTTATATTCATTTATATGTATCCTTTCATTAAATTATCTATATAATTCATGTTGTACCTTAAGGTACAATTTGGCCCACGTACATTTTCTTCCATGATCTATTTTTCTTTCACTAATTTAATTACATGCCATCCTTTATTTACCTTTTTTTCACTGATTATAATCTTATGCCCTTTATTATTTATACTCCCCTAACTATTATTATTTCACCCTAAATGTACATATTACCATCTAAATCACCTTAGGCATAATATATTTCTAATTCAAATCATATTCAAATAAATTCTAAAATTTTCCAATAAATTATTATAAACTCATTTTTAAATCTTAAATTCATTTTCATGCATAATATTTATTAAACAAATGAAATTTCCCTGTTATACCCTAAATCTCAATTTCGGCCGACCTTAGGTTTCCATTTGCAAATTTATTCTTTACCAATTTAACATGGTTTCCATCATTTTTCATACTAAATACCACTTTTCTATAATTATTTCACATTACACATGCACATATCACAATCTCTCACAATACATACACTTAATTACATTTAAATTAAATGAAAAATAAAAGATTATGTATCCACTAACCTTGGATCCATGTTCTCCACAATTTACTCCTTATTTTCTTCATCTTTTCCTTTGAAAACTCTTTTCTCCTTCTTAAAACCTATGATGGCCGAATATACCAAGGCAATAAATCATCATTTTTTTGCTTGCTTAATTTAATACAACTACGTAAACATAATCTATGCATCCTAATTTACCTATTAGAACCTTTGAACTAAATTAAAAACTCCAAAATCACTTACCTCAAATTTGATACATAACCCTTTTTTACTAAATTTTTTTCCACTTTCTCCATCTCAATTGAGCTTTTGGGACTATAATCAATGAAAAAAGGGGCTTAAAATTACTTAGGAAGGTTTAATTTTTGTGAGAACTATGAAAGAAAATAAAAGAAGAATGTAGAAATTGGTGGAGAGGCCATCTGGCCACCAGGAGAGGAGAGAAAGGCTGGAGAGAATTCAGGTTCCTTACAGATTTTTCCAGCCTTTTATAAGCTTCTTAATGGGTTGGACTTCATCTAACCAAGTGGTCCAACCAAGGTCCAAGCCCAATTCTATTATTTAACCCATTTTGTAACCCAAAATTATTTCTCTTACTTTTCAAGCTCAATTTCTCCCAAACTTGATTCCATAATTCTTCAAATATATAATATAGCCTCCAATTTTTTTTTATCTTAATCGAAGTTCATTTCTAATCCAGTTAGTTACAATTGGTCCGATTAATCAATTTTTTTATGTTATCGCAAAATTAATTTTTCACTGTTAAAATATTCTACACATCATTTAGGGGATATCAGAAAATTTTAGGAATTTTTAGAGGTCATTTACTATTTTTAAAATTCTGATCAAACACACTGTTAAATATGTTACTATTTGAACAGAAACTGTAAAATTTTCTTATTTTTAAAATTTGGGGACCTACTTAATCTCGTTTTCACTCTAAATTTTACCCCTATAATAGTCACACCTAGTATTTTCCAAATATCAAATAAAACATTTTTATCCCAGAAATTTCCCTAAAAGTCAACCATCTTCAGATTTATCTAGTGTGCGCACGTTCGACCTCAAATTTTCAATAGAATCCAGTACAACATTTCTAATATAATTGCACTCAATTCATACCTTCCATGGGTCACCGACTATTGATCTCCCTACAATTGCCCCGATGTAACTATTCATGGCCCAAAAAATACCATTCACAAAAATTACAATTTAGAGCCATCACCCCCAATCTAAAGAACCCCCAAACAATGTATGAATGGAAACGTTTATAATAGATTGATTAAGCATAAGAAGAAATAGAATTCGGCATATAAAATCATGAAACCTGCTAAAACTACTTCTTCATGCAACAACAAGAATCAATTAACAATTAACTCTTATAACGAAAATTGGCAAAACCAAGAGAATAATCTCATAAATCAATATTAACCAAAAGGTATCATTTTTGTAACATTACTACATTTGAATAGGAAAAGATAGAAGAATCCTATTAAAACAAAACTTCTTAAATAATTAAAACAGAAAACAAATAACAAAAATCGTAACTTTGTTGAACACTAACTCGGTAGAGTGAAAAGTCACTCCACCAAGTGATGGGTGACTCGGTAAAGTGGATTTTCACTCCACCGAATGAGTTCCTACTAGACTCGATAGAGTGGAAATCCACTTCATCAAGTGAAGGGTGACTCGGTAGAGTGGATTTCCACTCCACCGAGTGAAGACCTCATCGACTTCTTCTTCCTTCACTTAAACTTCTTCCTTCTTCCTCAATCACTTTCTTCTCCAAGTATACACATATTATATAGAGAATAAGCATTAAATTGGTCTTCAAAGTTCAAGTTTGCCTCTTTAATATCTTGGATTTACATTTTCTTCACAAAAGGCTTCATAAAAGCTTGTAGAGTTTTTTTAAAACTTCTTTATCCTAGATCTTGTAATTGTCCCTTAAGAAATAGCCAAGTACTCCTTTTTATTGCCATTGAACTTTATCAAACTAGTTGTGCTCACCTCAGGGTACCCCTTTTTTTTGCCTGAATTTTTCAACCAATACTTAAAGGGGTACCTATTTGCATTTTATCTGAATTTTTCAACTATAACTTAAAAGGGTACTCCTTTACTTTTTGCAAGAATTTTTAAACCAAAACACAAAAGGGTACCCCTTTGCTTTCTCTCTAAATATTTCGACCAAAACTCAAAGGGTACCCTTTTTCTTTAGTCTTAATTTTTCAACCAAAACTCGAAGGGGTATCCTTTTGGTTTTTTATGTGAATTAATCAACCTAAACTCAAAGTCAAACCCATTTGCATTTTTCCTTAATTTTTTAACGAAAACTTAAGTGGGTAACCCATTGGTTTTCACCCTAATTTCCTATAAAAATTTAAAGGGGTACCTATTTAATTTTTACATGAGTTTTTCAATAAAAGCTCAAAGGGATAACCCTTTGGTTTTTGCTTGAATTTTTCAACCAAAATTCAAATGGGTAACTCTTTACATTTTGCCTAAATTTTTAATTAAAAATACAAAGGGGTGCAACTTTGGTTTTCGCCCTAATTTTTCTACAAAAACCTAAGGGGCTATCCCTTTCCCTTTTCCTGAGTTTTTCAACCAAAGGTCAAAGAGATACCCCTTTTATTTTTACCTAAATTTTTCAATCAAAATTTCAAAGGGTACCACTTTGCATTTTTTCTGAATTTTTTAACCAAATTTCAAAAGGGTACCCCCTTTGCTTTTTCGAAGAATTTTTCAACCAAAACACAAAATGGTTCCCATTTGCTTTTTTTATATATAATTTTTCATTCAAAACTCAAAAGGGGTACCCCTTTCCTTTTAGTCAAAATTTTTCAATCAAAACTTAAAGGGGGATCCCTTTGATTTTTTTCTTGAATTTTTCAACAAAAATTCAAAGGGATACCTCTTCATATTTTGTCTAAATTTTTCAACCAAAAACACAAAGGGATACCCCTTTCGTTTTAGCCTAAATTTTTTAATAAAAACTCAAAGAGTACTCCCTTTGTTTTTATCCAAAATTTTAAACCAAAACTCGAAGCGGTACCACTTTGGTTTTTTATCTTAATTTTTCAACCTAAACTCAAAGTCAATTTCCTTTGCATTTTGCATTAATTTTTCAACCAAAATTTAAAGGGATATCCCTTTGGTTTTCACCTTGATTTTCTAAAAAAACTTAAAGAGGTACCCCTTTAATTTTTGCCTATTTTTTTTAACAAAAGCTCAAAGAGGTACGCCTTTGGTTTTTGCTTGAATTTTCAACCAAAACTCAAAGGGGTATGCCATTTTTTAAAAATTTTTCAACCAAAATTCAAAGAAGACCGCTTTTCTTTTTGTCAGAAATTTTCACGCAAAACTCAAAGATTACCCTTTTGATATTTTGTTAAAATTTTTAAACCAAAGTTCAAAAAGGTACATCTTCACATTTTGTCTAAATTTTTCAATCAAACCTCAAACAGGTACTCCTTTGGTTTTTGCCTAATTTTTTCTATAAAAACTCAAAAGGTATCCCTTTAGTTTTAGTCCAAAATTTTCAACCAAACTCAAAGGAGTACCCCTTTGGTTTTTTATCTGAGTTTCTCAACCTAAACTTAAAGGGGTACCCCTTTGCATTTTGCCTCACTTTTTGAAACAAAACTCAAACAGGTACCCCTTTAGTTTTCATCCTAATTTTTCAACAAAAATTTAAAAGGGTACTCATTTCCTTTTTGTCTAAGTTTTTCAACTAATGCTCAAAAGGGTACTCCTTGGCATTTTACTTGAATTTATTAACCAAAATTCAAAGGTATACCCTTTCGCTTTTTGTCAAAAGTTTTCAACCAAAACTCAAAAGGATACCCTTTTGATTTTTTGCCTGAATTTTTCAACCAAAGTCAAAGGGTTACCCCTTTGCTTTTTGCCTAAATTTTTTAACCAAAATTCAAAGGGGTACCCCTTTGAATTATTATCTGTAGTTTTTCACAAAAACTCAAATGGGTACCCCTTTATTTTTAGCCTATATTTTTTAACAAAAACTAAAATTTTTTGTAAGAATTTTTCAGCCAAAACTCAAAGGGGTATCCATTTTCTTGCTGTCTAAATTTTTCAACCAAAACTCAAAGGGTTATGCTTTTAGTTTTTTGCCCGAATTTTTCAACCAAAACTCATAGTGGTACTATTTTTCTTTTTGTCTAAATTTTTCAATCAAATCTCAAAGGGCTACCACTTTGCATTTTATTTAAATATTTTAACCAACACACAAAGGGGTACAACTTTACATTTTGCCTGAATTTTTCAACAAAAACATAAAGGGCTACAGCTTTGGTTTTTGCTCTAATTTTTCTGCAAAAACTTACGGGAAATCCCTTTCCTTTTTCATAAGTTTTTTAACCAAACTACAAAGGGTACTCCTTTTATTTTTTCCTGAGGTTTTCAACCAAAACTCAAATAGGTATCCTTTTGCATTTTACTTGATATTTTAGCCAAAACTCAAAGGGGTAGCCTTTTGCTTTTTGCATGAATTTTTCAATCAAAACTTAGAAGGATACCCTTTTGCTTTTTGTCTAAATTTTTCTACCAAAACTCAAAAGGATACCTCTTTGATTTTTGCTTGAATTTTTCAACAAAAACTCGAAGGGTTACCCCTTTAGTTTTTGTCTGAATTTTTTCATAAAACTCAAAAGGTACTCTTTTTGTTTTAGTCTGAATTTTTCAACCAAAACTCAAAAGGGTACCCCTTCAATTTTTTGTCTTTACTTTTCAACCTAAACTCAAAGTCAAACTCCTTTTATTTTTTTCCTGAGTTTTTCAACAAAAACTTAAGGGAATACCCCTTTGGTTTTCGTCCTAATTTTCTATAAAAACTTAAAGGGGTAGCCTTCAATTTTTGCATGTATTTTTATCAAAAGTTCATAGGGATAGCTCATTGTTTTTTATTTGAATTTTTCAACCAAAATTCAAAGTGGTACACTTTCACTTTTTGCAAGAATATTTTGATATTGATTATTCCAAGTTCTAGTTCAAGTTTATTATATGGTGTAGGTAGATATATAATATAAATATAGATAGAAATAGGTGGATGATATATATTTTTTTATAATAAATATTTTAAATGTATTATTGAGTTATGTTTTGTGAAAAATTTTACAACAGCAGCAACAACAACAACCGGCAAGCTTTTTGCGAGGACTTTAGCTTATGCCAGAGCTAGGCAATCGAAATCTCCTCACTAGGGATGAGCATGGATCGGTTAACCTGTCCGTTAGCAAAAAAATTAATCAGTTCATATACATCAGTTTTTTTAAAAGACTAACAATTAACTAGTCCATTGCAATCAGTTAACCAGTCCATCGATTTCAATTTTTCGGACTGGTTAATCAATTTTTTCGGTTAACCACTATAATTATAAAATGCAATTAAAAATTTAAATTATCAAAATACTTAAAAATAAAAATTGAATAACATACTTAATTCAACCTATTGTTTAAACAACTTGTTAAATTGAGTATACTTTATTCAATTTTTTTCAAATTGTATTCATTTATATATTTGTATTTTAATTAGTAATCAACCATTAGCATTTATGAACCAAATTAGGAATTAAGTAGATACAAAATATTATACTATTGGATAAAAAAAATTGTAGATAAATGATTACTGATTGTATTATTATTTGCCTAATACATGAAAAACTCTAAATCTATATAAAAATTTTCCTATCAATGTTTTTATTTTTTTATTTTTATTTATGGTATAATTATTGTTCCTTAAACTTATTTATATATTATATTTTTTTAAATCAGCTTTTAAGTTAAATTAGTGACCCCGGCTAAAAAAAAGTTAAATTAATGATATAATTGATAAAATTACATCACAAATTCGTTGGTACAATTAATGAGAAAGTTGTGATGGCCTATACCACTTTGTTATTTATATAGTTAAGCAACAGTCGTATATCTATGGAATGAGGTAATCGAGATAGTAGTTTTTGCAAAGAAAATCATGGATGTTGTAACGCCCCAAATCTGAGTCAACGAAAAATATTCTAACTCATTAATAATATTTTAATTTAGGCGAGCAATGGATAAATTATCCAATAGTAATTATAAAAATATGCTATTTTTTATAATATCTCGAGTAATTTTTACCTCAACAAATAGTTTTTGGAATGAAATTAGATTTAAATTCATTTTTTACATTGCATCATAGTCACTAGTTTTATAATATTAGACTATTAGCATATGTTTGATCTTGCAGATACTAGAGGTATATGTTAAGTTTCTTTAGTTATAAATTAATTATTAAGATTCAAGCCAAAAAAATTAATTATTAAGATTGAATTAAATTTAATTATATTTTCTTTACACTATTTATGCATTTTTTGAAATGAGAATGATTCATTTTGTGTATTGTTCGGCTAAGATATACTTAGGATTGGAAATTGATTAGAAATTTTATTAAAATAAATGTAATTATTTGTAATGAGGTGAAAATTGGTAGGTATTTAGTGTTATATAATTTCAATTTGGAAAAGACATAACTATATCAAGCAATCAAATGAATGATAATCAATTTGGAAAATACTTTGCCTAATTACTTGAACTAGAGAAAGATCATTTGGGTATTGCATTACAATTTTTCTTGCTTTTTTTTTATTGTGATTGTACTGCTAGAGGCGGAGCTAGATTTAGCAATTAAAATTAACTAAAGTGTACAATATATACCCATACTCTATTAATTAATTGAAGATATTGGAGAAAGGGTATACAATTTATAATATTCATTTTAATTATTTGTTATTGAATTTTTTAATAATAAAAAATTTTAAATCAGATATTTTTTTTAAATGTAAGCTAGTATAACAGTAATACATTTTCTTAAAGAGTCGTAAGTACTCTTAGAAATATGAATTTTTACCTAAACTTGTAATATAAACTTGTTGCAATATATAGAACGGAAAATTCACAAAATTTATACTTTATCTTCTAATTTTCTGTTAATTGCTAAATAAAGAAATTATCACAAATTTTTTAATAGGAGAATTTCTATATTATAGTTATTATTTTTTATGGGTTAATTAACAATCATATTCCAATTATTCATATTTCGTAAAACCTACATGCAATATAATTATATTCTTTTATATACCATTCATGCGACAATAATGATCCTTATATAATTTACAGATTGTTTGAATTTTTCTAACAAATTGAAAGAAAAAAGTATTAAAGAGCTGAATTTTATTTTTTATTATATTAATTATATTTGACATAATGAATTATGCAATTTAATATTATTTTAATTGATGGATAAATAGATGTATCAAATTTTGATATCTATACTAGCTTGACTAGTTGTTAACATGGTTTGGTTAAATATAAATTCATTTTTCACATAAGGATTAAAATTAACTAAAGCAAAGTTAGATTTAGCCATTAAACTTAACCGATGTTTACAATGTATACCCTTACTCCATTAATTAGTTGAAGATATTGGAGCAAGGATATCTAATGTATAATATTACTTTTAATTATTTATTATTGAATTTAAAAAACGTAGAAAAAAAAATCTATTGACTCTTGACCATAATTATTATAAAATTAAAAGCATAAATCATAGTATCTTTTATACAAATTAAGTATTTATTTCATTTTTAATAGAAGTAGGGAAGTAATAATAATAATAATAATAATAATAATAATAATAATAATATTATTATTATTATTATTATTATTATTATTATAGATTGTCAAATTGAAGTGGAGAAGAAATTAAATTCATTATATTAATTTTTTATACAAACTGAATAAATTGTATCTGCATTCAATTTAACATTCAGTTCTAATAATTGTATTTACTTTGCCAAAAATAATACATTGCATTCACTCTTATCCACATTTAATTTGATATTCACCGAATATATGAAGCAAAAAAGCAAAAAGAAGATAACAATGATAACTTAATTACCTTTTTATAAGCCCAGTATGACTTGAGGTTAAAATAGCTTAGATTTAACTTAAATGGCTTCAAATATCTTACTTTTATAAATGCTAATTTTGTTTAAAAAATAGTAAAAATATACATTTACATTATTGTCTCCATTTGAGTGACTCAATTTGAGCCACTTATCTTTTTCGATATATATATATATATATATATATATATATATATATATATATATATATATATATATATATATATATATATAAGCCATTTCTCAAACTCTTTCATTGGTCACAAGTCGTTGCAGATATCATGACAGAGTGGCAAAAGAGTAGTCAGTGTCCCAAAAGTATATATGATAAGAAGTTACAGGCTGAGCTGTAGATATTGAAAAACTAATTCTATTTATTCATTCTACTTTTAATAAATAATTAATTAATAAGTGTATACGATATATAATAATATATACACAAATTAATATTTTGCATATAGTACATAAGTGTATACATGATAAACTGTATACAGTATATTATATTTACCTTTTAAGTGTATACAATGTACTATATCTTCACTTTTATCCAAATTGAATAAGCTGTATACAATATATTATATTTATATTTTGTCCCAATTTAATAAATTGTATTCACTTTTAATTTATCAAAACTGAATAGACTGTATACAGTATATTATATTTATCTTTTGCTCCAATTTAATAAATTATATTTATTTTTAATTTGATATCATACGTAAAGTAGGTATTAAATCAATATATTTTCTTTTTGAAAAAAATAAATGGTTCAAATTGAGTCACTCAAATAAGAATAATAATGTAAATATATATATATATTAAAAAATAAATTAAATCGATCGGTTAATCGAAATCGATAGTTTTTAAAATTATAGACTGAAATCGAACCGAAAATTTATATTTTTAAAAATTCTAACTATTAAATCAAATCGATTTTTAAGGTTAACCATTTTTTCGGATTTTTTTTTTTCTCATACCTACTCATCACCAGTCAGTGGGAGCTCCAAACATAACCATATACACCGCCACATCGCCACCACCTAATCGTCGGCCGCCCTTTGCTCAAGACCCACATCAACTAACTCACCTTTCAGACGCTGTCGAGGATTCAATCGCAGCCGTCTGATCCATTTTCACCGTTGGCCACTCGTCGGGCTCTATCTATTCCCCACATCCTTCAGCTGATTCTGCTCTTATCTTGCTTTGGGATTCAGGTGAGATTCAATATTTCAGTTCATTTCTCCATCATATGCTTGCGGTGGATATCGTGGTTATCAATTTATAGATGGGTTTTAAACCAACCCAGACCTCTCCACTGGTTTGCTGTTGGAATTAGTTGTCTGATGTCATAATAATTAGCCTTACATTAGTTAATTTTTTCTCCCAAACCAGAAATTTGAGTCTCAAACACATGTCATAGTGACCTCAATCTCAGTTTGTTCTCACCTTAAATGCCAACGAAACCATTATTGAAGAGCACTATTCTCTCATTGACCGAAATTAGATATAGAAATATCTAAGAATTTGGGTCGTGATTACAGATTTTGCTATCGTTTATTTATTTATTCTTATTGAATTCGAATTTTATAAGGAAAGAGATGGAGGGGGCGGGAAGCTCTTTAGTCAGAGTGCAGAGCCTAGCACTAGCGGGCGTATCAAATATCCCTTCCCAATATATCCAGCCACCAGAGAACCGACCCATCATTGAGAAAGATGATGATAGTGACGACTGTGCTAAGAATATACCCGTCATCGACCTCTGTGGTTTCAACGCAGACCACTGGGATTCAGTAAGGGAGGCAATCGGCGTGGCTTGCAGAGAATGGGGTGCGTTCCAAGTGACCAATCATGGGGTGCCCATCGAATTGATGGATCAGATAAGGAGTATTGGCGTATCGTTCTTTAATGATCTGCCCTTCCAAGAAAGGATCATGTACGCATGTGATCCCAACTCTGCTGCCTCTGAAGGATACGGTAGCAAGATGCTTGCTTACAGCAGCGGCATATTAGACTGGAGGGACTACTTTGATCACCACACTCTGCCTCTTTCTCGTTGCAACCCTTCTCGCTGGCCCCACTTTCCTCCCAATTACAGGTTTGTGCAATCTTTCCATTCCACCCTATTTCTTAACATAATCCTCACTACTTCAGTTAACATTTGCTTAGGCAGGGAGGTTGTCAGGAAGTATAGTGATGAGATGAATATCCTTGCAAGGAACCTATTGGGGCTTATTTCTGAGAGTCTAGGCGTGCCATCATCTTGCATTGCTGAAGCTGTTGGGGATATTTACCAGAATATTACCATCAGCTATTACCCACCCTGTCCTCAGCCTGAACTTACACTAGGTCTTCAGTCTCATTCCGATATGGGTGCAATTACTCTCTTGATTCAAGATCACGTTGAAGGACTTCAGGTCTTCAAAGAGTCTCAATGGTTCACTGTGCATCCCTTGTCCGATGCGATTGTTGTCCTTCTAGCTGACCAAACTGAGGTAATGCTTTATCAACACTTATTATTATGTTCATCATTATTTGAATTGTTTTAGCAGTATTCATGTAGTGTGGTTAGCAGAGTGTTACATTCATCTGTTTCCTCTCCTGTGTCTAGAGGGATCCCTTCCTTCCTACTAGATTGTAGCTTTCTGAGCTAAATTAAAGATATGAGCATGTGGGTTTCCAGAATGGAGATAGTTGAGTGGTTGGAGGAGTAAGTATCACACAAGAACAGGGAGACTTATTTTCATAAAAGTATTCTTTAGATCTTCCTATCTGTCGTGCATCTCATTTCCTTCTTCTGGCATTGTGTTGCATACAAAAGCAATGCTGTAATTAAGCATTAGTAAGTTAGAAAAGAAGAATTCTGTTATACCAGCAATGATAGCTGTGAGAGTTCCCAGGCACACACCCTAGGGTTTTATATCTGCCAAATCTGTAATTTGTTACTCCACTTTATTTGGCGTTGTTTTTGTTTATTCATTCTTCCACTTCCTTATTCATTTTTACTAGTTTGCAACTTCTTGATACAAAACGAATGAATGATGGCTTCAGTTTAAGAAGAAAATAATTTTTGCATCAGCTTCTGCATTTTATCTTGCAACTCCACATGTTTTTTAACATCTGCAGGTTACTAGGTTTCTATCAATAAATGTACAATACCCCGAGGTAGATCACCAACCATAAAAAAAAAAAACCCGCCCAATCAATTTTTATAAATACAATTCTACCATCAAATGTCGACTGTTTCAGAAAAAAAAAAAGCCCTCCTAGGACTAGATTTTAAGTATCTTTGAATGTGATACACTGCTTCTAGTTGAGCCCTAATCATTTTATGAAATGATTGGAAGCATGAGAAAGTTCATTTTCTGCACACATCAAATGCACTTGAAATATTTGATTGCAATGAACAAGAAATGCAGCAAGCCACTACGAGTCTACAACCAGTCTACAATCAACATATGTGAATAAATGATAGTAAAGGGAACTAAACTTTATTATGAATAGGAGGATACAATGCCTAGTATGCCTGCAGATTCACATGTATCACAAACCAAAAGACTTCACCTCTTTTAAATACTTTAGGGTCTCTCAATCAGGATTAGAATTTCTTCCACCAAAAAAATTAGAATTGGATGTTTAGAACTGCAATGTAGATTATAACCAATGGGATTATAACCATTGGATACATATTATATGTGAGGTGGATGGACTTTAGTGTCTTACCTTGTTAATTCCTTTCTTTCGCATGCAGATTATAACCAATGGGAAATACAGGAGTGCTCAACATCGAGCTATAACTAATTCCGGCAATTCAAGGCTCTCTGTTGCGGCATTTCATGACCCAGCTAAAACAGCAAAAGTATCCCCAGCTTTTCAGTTTATCAGCGAGTCATCTCCTCCTAGGTACCCTGAGATTAATTTTGGAGACTATGTGTCATCATGGTATACAAAAGGGCCAGAAGGAAAGAGGAACATCAATGAACTTGTTAATTCTTCTTAGATTAGGCTAGCATTGCCTACTGAGTTAACAAGAAGTACCTAATATTTTTCATGTCTGTGTGTTCAGAAGATAGTGAGCAGACCCTTCATCCGTTATACCGGTCAAGTCCATTGAAATTCAACCAGACTTGACGTACGAAGAAGAAAAAGTAACAATCCACTTTCCATCGGGTTGATTCCTAAAATCTCCCATACTGTGGCAACATTTCATTTTAGCTTCTAAACTAAAAAAACCAACCCGATCAACCCTAATGTTTTTTAATTTTTAAGTTTGATCTTCGTTAATTTTTCCATAAAAAATCTGAAAGAATGCAATTTAGTAACGGAAGGATACTTTTAGCAACACATTTCGTTGTGTTTCGATACATTTTTTATGGAAAATTTAATAGGATTTGGATTTGAAAAATTCAAAAAGATTGAGGGTCAATTTGGTTGGATTTAGTCTATATTTGGTAGGATGGATTGTAATGTAATGTAATTTAAAGTGTAATTAATCCTTTGTTTGTTAATATAAATTTTTAACAATATAATGTAATCATGTTTACAAATGTATTTATGAATATATTTATTAATATATTTTCAAATCCTTTAATTTTGTTTCGTATTTTTTATTATATTATTTTTACGAGTTCAAAGATTTTTCAAACTATTTTTAACATGATATTGAAGCATTGATGTTAGTTTTTTATTTTAATAAATTAATATATTTTTAACATGAATTAATTTATTTTAAAGCTAATTTTAACATGATCGGGGTAAATAATATTGTTCGAGAATCGTTGAAAATTGTAAAATTTTTATTACGCTACTGGAAAGTATTATTAATGAAGAGTATGGTGATATAATTTGTGGTAAAAATGAATTCATTTAGGCCATCGAAAGTCAAAAATAAAAATAAGTAGTTGAATCATAAAGAGTTGACCAAAATTTTGATTAGCTAAAAAATATTTTATAAATTTTAAAAAATTATTTTGATCACATATAATCATTTGAAATAATATAAATAAATTTTTAAAAGTGAAAAAATAATTTTTAGATAAATTTAAAAAATTAATTTTCAGACTAGTAATTTAATTTCGAATTTTGAAACATCGAAACGAACTTGTTTTTGGCTAAAATTTTAAAACCAACCTAAATAATATTTTTGAATAATTTTGAAATAATTTTGGTAAAAATTTGATAACAAAATAAATTGGATCAATTATAAGTGAACAAGTAAATTAATCATAGTCATTGGATAAAAAACTTGATGATCAATTTATGGTCATTGATCAAGCTATATATAAGCATTATATATTTGAAATTTTCAACTATTTTTTACTCATATTTTCAACTAAATATAGAAAATGTATTAGTATTTACATTACATTATTAATCTAACCAAACATAGTAATGTAATCACAATTACATTGCATTACATTATATTTTTTAATCTATTATATTACCCAATACATTACAATCCATTATATCTTACCAAACATAGCCTTATAGTTTGAGATAAAATGAAAATGACTAATGAGCGCATAGGTTGGAGAATTTTAGCAACTAATACTAAATATTTCATATTTTAATTGTTTAAAAATATTTGA
The DNA here is from genome assembly GCA_037975025.1 of Excoecaria agallocha. Classification (NCBI taxonomy): domain Eukaryota; kingdom Viridiplantae; phylum Streptophyta; class Magnoliopsida; order Malpighiales; family Euphorbiaceae; genus Excoecaria; species Excoecaria agallocha. The sequence continues at coordinate 71,191,538 of CM075810.1, forward strand.
TATTTTTACTTTTAGTTTAATTTGTAACACTCTATATTCAATCCACTGAACTAGTTAAATACCGAATGCTACAACTGTACTTTGATCTAGAAACATTTGGATAGCAATTTTTTTTTTTAAATATAATTACTCCAAATTGTTATTGATCATACTTACAAAAATTTTTGACAGAATTTTTTCTGAATATCACCTATTTTTCTTTAGAGAATAATATGTTTTACACTTCCAAAATGGGGAAAATGTACTAAAATATCTTTTATGTTATCGCGAAGAGGTTAAAATGACTTTAAAAGATTTTTGAACAAAAATGTTCTGATGTTTTAAAATCGGTACTAAAATGTCTCTAATATTCTAAAATCGGTACAAAAATATATTTCCGTCAAATTGTCATCAATTCCAAGTTAATGGTGCTGATGTGGTAAAATATGCTACGTCAGTGCCACATGTATTTTTAATCAAAATATAATCAACGGCATTTTAGCACCGTCAAAAAAATTTTAGGGGCATTTTGGTATTTTCAGTAAAATATTAAGGGTATTGTAGTATCATAATAAAAAACATTAAGAACTTTTTTATACTCTAGAGAAAACATTAAAAAAGTAATATTTATTACATTAGATATTAATCAATATTTGTTACATTAATTAATAAATACTCTTTACATAAATATACGAATAAGCAAAAATTATAAATAAATTATATAGCTCAAGAATATTTATTAATTAATTTTTAATTAATATAATATTGAAATTTGACTACAAAAATGCCCCTATCTTAAAACTGTAAAAATGCCTTTAATTTTTTTTCATTAGTGTACTATAATGCACACATCAACATTAAGGACATTTTTATAGTCAAATTTTAATATTATATTCATTAAAAAACTTAATTAATTAATTAATATTCTTGAGCTATATAATTTATTTATAATTTCTTTTCTTATTCATACATTTATGTAAAGAGTATTTATTAATTAATGTAACAAATATTGATTAAGAAAAAGGTATTAAAATACTTTTCATGTTGTCTCGAAAAGGTTAAATATTTTTTTTAATTTTTTTTGGAATAAAAATATCCCTAATTTTTTAAAATCGGTACTGAAATGCTTTTGATATTTTAAAATCGATGCTAAAATATTTCTTATTATATTTGGATTAAAAATACATACAACATATTTTGCCACGTTAGCACTATTAACTCAAAGTTGACAGTAACTTTATGAAATGGCATTTTAGTACCGATTTAAAAATATTAGAGGTATTTTTATTTAAAAAAATTAAAAGCATTTTAGCCCCCTTTGAGACACCAAGAAAGGCATTTTAGTAGGGGTGAGCAAAAAAACCGAAAATATGGTTAACTGTAAAATCGATCTGAAATCGAATTGATTTTTACTGTTAGCCGATCCGATGAACTCAGTTATGATTTTTAATTTTTATATTTTTTGTTAATGGTTACGGTTTAGATTTTCTCTCTAAAATTTATATAAAATAATACTTTTTATTTTTATACCTTAATGTTTTATATTTTTCTATAAAATTTATATAATAATTTAAACTAAATTTATATTATATCATTCTTTTTAATTATATAGCAATATTTATATACAATATCCAATTAACTTTTATATATATATTTTTTTATCATATATTGGTATTTATATTTTACTTAATAGCATTTAATTACATTATTATTCAAAAATTTATTTGATTTAGAATCAAACATAGTAATTTTCAATAAATATCAAATATATTTTATAATATTAGCTATTAATTTATAAAACATGCATTTTGGCTAGTAAATTGTGTTTGTTTTGTAATTTTTATATTAAATTACTTTACACATTGAAAATTGAATTGAACTTTGTCCATTTTTTTTATATAATTTTATGTTATAAATTTGAGTGGTTAATCAAAAAATATTGGTTAATCAAATCAAAACTGATGAACTGGTTAATTGAATGTAATAGACTGGTTAAAAGTTAATAATTTTGAAAAATCAATATTAATAAACTGGTTAATTTTTTTTACTCATGTACTGATTAATCGGTTTATATTAACCTCAACATTTTAGTAGCTTTTTCCCTTCCAAAATCATACATCAACTTTATAACTCCAATATAAACTCTATTATATATCAAACTCCAATACAAGCTCTATTATATATCAAATCATGTTACAACTGTCGAAAATTATTGAATTATATTAATCACAAATTATCTCATGCAATAGACTATATTTTTTTTATCAATTATTTAATTACATGCAAAAGCATTATTCATCTAATAAAAAATCCGATAGCATATCGGCTGCAACCTTAATTTATCTTCCTGCAAAAATTCAAATTAAACAATCCCAAATGTTTACACAAGCTAACGAGCTCCAATATCAACTTAATATTCAAATATCCAAATGTTTCTCATAATACACATTGCAGTACCATGATATATTTTAACTAATAATAATATTCTTATACCTAAGGTTTCATCATTTAAAATCAGGCTTCCCGTAACACTCCCAAGTAATTACTTAGTAAATTTTTATAACATTAGTTAGAGCACTTGTAATTCCTGGTTATAATTACCCGACACTTGGGTACCTTACAGATCTGTGTGATTTGGAATATAAATATAAATATATATTCCAAACTTTTTATGTATCTTAAAAATAAAAATCAGAATCACGTAATTTTGTTTATCAATTTTTGTTACGTCACCTTTTAGTATTACCATTTAAAAATATTGTAATACTCCACATCCGGTCAGAAGTGTAATCCGAATATTGAATTCCACACATTAAACCAAAGGCACCTAAAATTAAATTACAAAATCCCTTTTAATCCTTGAATAAATAAACCTTGCTATAATTTCAGAAGAAAAAAGGCAACATTTGCCCTGTACAGGTTGCATTTCCTCCCAATTCACGCAAGAAAAGTCAATTGCTGTTGTTCAAATTGGATATAAGAAGAGAATATCGACCATTACATAGGAGAATAAGATTCGAAGAGATATTAATAATACAAAACAAGGATAAAGAATCAATCAAAACCAAAAGTAGGTTCTAGTGGTAACTACTAAAGCCTTTTTTTTTTTTAATAGCTGTATGCATGTGAGCAAGTACGCAAGTTGAGTCCATATGGATTTTAATATTGGTTAGGTTTAAAAGATCACTACAGATGATTCTTTATATTTCATACCCATAACTAAATTATTAAATGACTCGAAAAATCAAAATCGAAAATGTAATTCAGCTTTTCAAATTATTTGCATGTAAGGTCTCTTTATTGCTTTAAATATTTAAGAAAAATAAATTATTATATTAATTTGTGTTTATTTTGGATGCAATTAAATTATTATATCTATTCCAAAGAAATTTGATCAAGCAGCTGCTTTTCCAGCCCCTCCATATTTATCAAGCTCTTCCAGAGCTGCCCATAATTTTGGATCATCATAATCCTTTATTAGAAATGTTGGCCTCGCTTGCATCAGTAAATTTTCCGGATTTCTGGTTTTTAGACCAACAACAGGCATCCCAGCTGCCACTCCAGCCTTTATCCCAGAAACAGAATCCTAACCCAGAGAAAAGACAGAAAAAGATGCCATATCAAACAGTGGGGGAAAAAAAAGAACAGATATCAGAAAGTCAGGGCAGGTTAAGCAGCTCTTGAAACACGAGCCTAAAATGAAGCATACCTCAAATACAAAGGTGTGATTCTTTGAGACCTTGAGTACTTCAAGTGCCTTCAAGTAGGGCTCTGGATGTGGTTTAGCATGTTCACATTCACTTCCAATGATGACTGCATCAAAGAAATCTGACAGCCCAAGTTTTGAGACCATGAGTTCAGCATTTGGTCTGGGTGCATTAGTCGCGGCAGCTCGTCTCAGTCCCCGATCTTCAATCCATTTCTTCACTTTATATAGGCCATCAACAGCCTTCAGTTGTTCAGACGCCAATCTGTAATATTTTATTTTATTTTTTTTTTTAAGAAAGGAAATTACATGGTAGGATCTGGAAAGATTATTTACAGTGAATAAGATTTGAAGTTTACCTCCGGAACATGGCTTCTTTATCCTCTGTGAATTTTAACCCTCGCTGAAAGTCATCAGGAAAGAGAAGCAGAGCAATATCATCATTATGCTTGCCAGCAATATTCTGAACAAAGAATTCCTCTGTGATTGGAACTCCACCATTGAAATTTATCTGTATAACATAATGTATCAAGTTCCCAATACAAATTATTAAAAATATTGTATCTCCTTTAGATCACACATTTACTGCTACTTTGAGAAAATAAGATTTAAGCTCCAACACTTCCCCTGAAGTGATATAAAAAAAATGAGTAACATAAACACGCACAGATGGAAACCAAGTCACATCTATGCAGTACTTCTGAATAGAAGCAAGGAATGAAAAGGAATGGCATTACCTCTTGAAGCATTTCACGGAAGGCATAATAGTGGAGGGGATCTGAATCACATAATGTTCCATCAACATCGAATACCACTGCTTCCAATGGAGCAAGGCCAGAAAGAAAATTTCCACTGCAGTTCAGAAATTAAAAACTAACATCATAAAGGGCTAAATTTGTGTGTATCATTTGAATAATCCATATATGCAAATTAGACAATCTCATTGTAGCCTTCAGAGACAAACACCAAATTATTGCCAAAGCCATTCCCAATCAAGGGAAAAAGGAGTACTTTAATGTGCTAAGGACATCTATTTACAGCAATCCATCATTTGCCCTGCTTTTTAATTAAAATCCACATTTAGTAAGGACCGTACCCACCATTACCTTAGTAAAAGCATTATCCATCCATTCCATATTTAAGATCCATAGAAGACTAACATATGCTAACTGCAGTCCAATAGAAGTTGCTAATAAAGTTCTTTAGAGCAAAACTGATGCACAACATGCTTTATATGTAAAAATACTGTCTGATTTGGTCTTTTACAAGAATATAGTTGAGCGTGCCATTGTATAGGAAGGTAAAATTTAGTATTGAAGACTACATTTGAACGGTTGTATATCCGAGGGGAGAACACAGAAAAACCAGCGGTTTCACCTTTTCACATAACATGAAATTTGACGCATAATATATCAGACACATCACTTACTGAAATTGTTTTCATGTTTCAAAAAAGTTGATAACATGAGCAACCTAGGAGCCAGCATTGCAGTTTAACTACAAGGATTGTTGACTTCTTGTCCTTTTCATGCCAAAATTAAAAGATCATAGTTTGGTGACAAAGGAAAGTGTATAAGATTTAAGCACCGACCTTATTGATATTAGTTTTACCAGCAAAATAAAGCGAGTCATGATCTGACGTTCCCCAGAAAATCTCAAAAATGAATCACTAGCTGTAAAAGTCGAGCTAAATACCTTTTTTTTTTCAATCAAAGAAATGATGACATCCAATAATAGGGATCAATGAAATGATATCCAAAAATAATTAAAATTATGAACTAGGGACACATTAACACAACGATCCAAAGACACTGGTGCATAATTGCATATGCTGAACAAATGAAGAAAACCACAATCACATCTGTACGGGAATTCGAAGAAAACAGGAAAAATAACATCATAAACGTACTCACTTATCGACAGAATTATCTCCTGAAGAAACAGTCATCCTTGGATTTGCAGTGGGAAAAAAACAACGTCTTGTTATTGAAATGGGGTACGGAAGGAGAGGAGAAATCAAAATGGATGGCTGACAAGAGAAAGAAAGAGGAGAGCATCTCTCAAAGACGAAGAGGAAAGATTCGAGTTGGTCACTTGGCAGTTCGAGTACACGTGACAATTCCAAAAAAACTAATTTAATAAATGAAATTCTTACATGTGCTCTTAGTATTAAATTTTTTTAAGACGACCCAGTGGAAAAATAGAATACCCAAGTCCGTCACGCTACAGGAGCCCAACTATTAGGGCCCAGACTGTATTAAAATGGTGGCATTACGCCTTGGGGTCCCAAGAAGATTGTAAAGCTGGGGACACGAAAGGCTCTTTAATATTTATCTAAACAATTGATGGTATCTTGTTCGTGTATTAGCGAGATGTGGATGAGAAGGGTGGCTTCCGAATTAACATCATGTTTTATCGTTTTCATACATAGGTAGTGGAATCGAAGGAAACATAATCGAATGCTAACCAAATGCCTCTTGGTGCTAAGCCGCCTAATTTATATGCAACTTGTTTGGAAATCCTATCGTTCACAATCAGCCTACTTGCAAGTCGATAAAACATCCCATCTCTTCCTTTAAATTCTTAATTTTACATTCATGAGTGACAGTTACATTTCGTTAATGCTCCAATTAATGACTAGCATATATTTTCCAAATTCAATGGATGCAAATCTCTAGCTTTTGAAGAAAAATCCATTCTTAGAATCACCTTGATACACGAGGCTCTGCACGTATTATCTGCTTTGGGTCAGAAGTCTCACGATTTTGTTTCTGAAGTGTTACCTCAAAACGTGTATACAAGAAGATAAGCTAAAAAGCCTTATAAGGATCGTTTCCAACTCAAATCCAGCCGATGTGAAATATGAGATAGCAATGCTATCACTATTTCCCCTTCCCATAAACGGTCCTTATAAGATCTTCCAGCTCATCTTCATATATACGTGTTTTGGGACAACACCCCAGAAATAAAACCGTGAGGATTCCGATCCAAAACGGATAATATGTGCAAAGTTCGGTGTATCACACCTGAAACCTGATTAATAAATTACATATTTGTTGAATTCGATTAAAAGATTATATAAAATATTCGACACTTTATTGTATATAGTCATTTAATACCGTATCGCGGAAGACTTCAACAAGGCCAAAATCTTTGAGAGGTCATAAACGTGTCACTTTCTAAAACAGGTATAAATCCAAATTGACGTATGACAAGGTAGGTGGAGAAAATCTTGCAAGATTCAAAATTGTCTAACATCTCAAAAGTTCAGCACACCAAGCAAAGCTTCATATATTTGTGCATATGCTCTCTTTGTTTTGCTATAAATAGGACAGCCAAATCTAATTCATTACATCTCATACCCTTTTTCACTTTTTTTGCTGTTTGTATCCTAATACATATATAATGGCTCCCTTGTTTATGTTTGTTTTGGCAACTTATTCCTGTATGCGGATTAGTTTGGTACAGGCTTCTACTTGTAATGACTGTTTCATTCAATCTCGAGCTGCTTACTATCCAAATTCTGATGAACAAGGAACGGATTGTAAGAACCTTTAGTTAACCCTACACAATTTATGTAGTTAGTATGTACCTGCATTTAGTTGACATTTTGAATGAAATCAATGCAGCTGGGGCATGTGGATTTGGTACATCTGGAGCCACACTAAATGGTGGAGATGTATCGGCTGCATCAAATCTATACCGTAATGGTGTTGGATGTGGTGCTTGCTATCAGGTAACTAATACTAATTTGATTAATTTCTGGGTGATTGTGCACATGTATAACCTGGATGATCCAGCAGAGTAATTAACATAAGCACTAAATATGAATGCAGGTGAGGTGCATGAACAGTAAGTACTGCACAGACAAAGGAGTAACCGTAGTTATAACAGACAGTGGTTCCAGTCACGACACTGACTTCATTCTCACCAAACAAGCCTTTAGTCGGATGGCTCAAACTTCAGATGCAGCTGCCACACTTTTATCCCTTGGGGTTGTTGATATTGAATACAGACGTTAATTAATAATGACATTATACTATAAATTAAAATACATAGGCTGATTTGTTATTCTATATACAATACAAGTGTTCTGAGAAACTTCCATGGATGCAGTGCTTCATGCAGCTATCCAAACAAAAACATAACGATCAAAATTGATGAGAACAGCAACTATCCTCATTACTTGGCATTTGTGATCTGGTATCAACAAGGAAACAGGGATATTACTGTTGTCCAGCTATGCGAGGTAAATATATTGATCATATGCTATTTGAAATCGCATAATTAAAGTAAGTGTTCATTAAAATAATAAATATGTGCAGACTCAAAATTTGGTGTGCAAGCTTTTGGATCGGAGTTACGGAGCAGTGTGGACAACCACATCACCTCCAAGTGGAGAACTGCAAGTGAGGATGTTAATCAGTGGGGACGACGGAGATGAGTCATGGCTTGTTCCTCTCAACAGCATTCCACTAGACTGGAAACCTGGACAGGAATACGACACTGGACTGCAAATCACCCTATAATTATATCAGCTTGTTAACAATACCTATATATGTCATCTCTAGCTTAATTTCTCCATTTAAATTTTTAAGATCAATAATAAAAGTTCATGAATTTATATATGTAATCACTTGAAGTTTCATTCTTTGAATGGAAAATCATTCTGAAGATACAACAGAATTTGTGTTGTTTTGTTAGTGATGCCATCAAAGCTCAGAAACCTGAACTGAATTAAGGCACTCGGGCCAAATCTAAATCCTTCTATTTGCTTGCTTCTTAAGACTTTCACCCATAAGGATTTAGCTATCCTTTCCTTAGGAAAGCATAATTAACCTTAATATAAAGTTTTAACCAACTTCCACAATGATCATAAGGCTGACAAAGGTCTTCCCATTTTGCAAGACTGAGTTTCTTAGTTTGAGGCCAAGAATTAATTTCTCAATCCTTATGCTCACACAAACCGGGATTTTGTAATATGCATGAGAAAGGAATTGAAGGAGCTGCTCCTGAAACAGATTTGGCTTGAGTTATCCAGCAAGCAAGCGAGAGATACTAAGCTTCCCAACCACACAACTTGTGTTGAATTATACTGTCCATGTTGTCCAAAGCTGAAACTTTCATCTTCCTCTAGAAAGACCCCGATCCATCAATAAAATGAAATAACGATGATAACATTTCATCAGCCTGCGGGTCCAATTTATGTCCAGAAAAAAACAAGACAACCCTTCCACTTAGCACTATCCAACTGCATCCTGGAACCTTCCTCACTCCCTTCAAACCCATCAGCTTCCTTAGCTTTTGCTCCTGAATATGCTGTCTGCTTGCTGCATATATATTGCACAAACTCACATGGGCTGCTGCATTTAATGGATCTAGTTCTAGGAGTCTTGCAGCCGCTCGTTTACCAATTTCAACATTGTTCTTACTAAAACCACATATACCAAGCAACGCCCCCCATACTGCATAATTTCTTTCAACACCCATTTCCAATATGAATTCTTCTGCTTCTCTAACTTTTCCTGCACGGCCTAAAAGATTAATCATACAAATATATTGCTCAATGCCAGCCTGAATTCCATAAACATCATTCATCGCTTTAAATAACTCCCACCCTTGACTAAGTAGCCCCACATTGGCACATGCTGAGAGGAGGCCCGAAAAGGTCACAGAATTTGGATAAGTTCCAGAATTTACCATACCTTCGAACAACTTCAGTGCTTCATTTGCTAGCCCATGATGTGAAAATCCCATGATCATGGAATTCCAAGAAATCAGGTCCCGAGAAATCATGTTTGAGAATACTTTGTATGCATTATGTATCTCCCCACATTTTGCATACATTGAGATCAGAGCGTTATCAAGAATCAAGTCGCTGCTGGATAGAGTTTTTATTAGTATACCATGCAACTGCGTCCCCTGATCAAGACATGCCATTGCACCTACTGCTCCAAAAAGAACAGCATATGTAGAACTTAGAGGACTGAAACCATAAGCTTTCATCTCTGAAAACAAATAGATAGCTTCGGCAAAAAGCTCATTTTGGACATGCCCTGAAATCATGGTTGTCCATGCAATCGCATCCTTTTCCGGCATGCAATAAAATAGAAAGCATGCTTTAGCTACATTTCCAACACTAAAATAACCATCAATCATTAAAGTCCAAGTGATCTTGTCCCTGACAAGTGCGGTGTCAAACAAATTTTGAGCCTTTTCCAGTTCGCCAATTCGAAAATAACCATTAATCATGCAGTTAAACGACTGAAGAACAAAACTATTCAAGTTCTTATCCAATACGTTACGTGCGGAATCCATCAAGCCAAATGATGAGTACATGTAAATAAGGCTCTTGGATAACCTGCCATCAAAATCTCCGTATCCTAAACCATGGGTTATCACCTGAGCATGTAACTGCTTGCCAAGGCCTTGATATCCTATACCAGCACAAGCATAAGCAAGTGAGATGAAAGTTTCTGCATTTGGTAAGATGGCAGAGCTACTCTGCATCTCAAGAAAAAGGAATAATGCATCTCGAAAAAAGCCATTCCAAGTAAATCCACCAATCATCGCTGTCCAAGAAACAATATTTCTTCGAGGAGTCCTTCGGAAAAGACAATATCCTTTATCCACTTCACCTATCCTACAATAACCTGCTACCATACTTGTCCAAGTAATCACATTTCTGTTCTCCATTGCATCAAACAAAGCCCTTGCTTCCTCCATTCTACCATTCTCTGCATACCCTGCAATCATGGCGTTCCAAGAAACTGCATTCTTGACGGGCATCTTTTCAAACAACCACCTTGCATTCTCCATATCTCCATTCCTAATCAGCCCAACGACCATTGCATTCCAGGAAACAACATTCCTTTCCGGCATTTCCTCGAACAATTTAATTGCCTCAGAAATCCCTCCCGCATCCGCCAACCCATAAAGCATGGAAGTCCATGAAACAACGTTCCTCTCAGGCATCACTTGGAACAACTTCCTTGCCTCACCGAGCCTCCCACACTGCAAAAACCCAGACAGCATTGCATTATAACTGACAATGTTTCGGAGGGGCATGATATTGAAAAGAGTTCGAGCTTCATTAATGAAGCCGCTTCTCGAGTACTTGGTAAGCAACGAAGTCCAATAAACAATACGCCTATGGGGACTTCTCTCGGGTATTTTGTTGAGCAGGTTGCTTGCTTCACGGAGTCTACTCTGGGATAGGAAATAAAGGAGTTGATAGTCATCGTATGTGAGCTTAGGGTAATGGGTTTGGGAATTGTAAAAACGAAAATGCAGTGAAGTTCTTGGAAGAGAGAATGTAAGCGCTCTGACACCAAAGGTGGGCATTAACAGATTTTCTAGAGGGAAATTTCTGTTTTTTTTTTTACCTTGTCCGTGACTCTGTTAAGAGTGTGTGCGTGTGAAGCCTGTCTTTAAAGAAATAAAAATTAAAGTCAGTTTCTTGGCCTTCTGTATCCTCTCCTCCACTCCATCTCTAGGAAGCAAACAATGGAGTTTCTGGATGAGGACGCTAGACCCAGATTCGTTTTCCAATTACGTCCACTCCCATCTTCATTCACCCATCGCCAAAACCAACTGAATAATCCACTTCACAAACCACTCATATTCATTGCAGTTTCTTTCTCCTCCCTATTGTTGCTCCTCTCTGTTCTTTTTCTCCAAACTGAACCCTTCAAATCACTCCTCTTCTGGGTGTCAATCTCCTTCATCGTTGGCCCTTTTGCTCCACCTGATGTTACCGGCGGTGATATTCGCGTCGGTCAGGGCCCAATCCTTGAGCCCCTTGCTCAAGAGCCTGAAATCCTAACTGAAAAAAGAGCGCCCAAGAAGAGATCGAAATCGATCAGATCTGAAGAAACTGTTATAAAGCCAATACCAGTTGTTGAATCAACAAATGGGTTGCCAATTAAGGAAAAAAAGAGTGAAGCTTTGGCTAATAGCGGAAACCGGTTGGTGGAAAATAAGGAAGAGGATTGGAGTGAAGAGGATTTAGAGATTTTGAAGAAACAGATAATGAAGAATCCAGTGGGGAAGCCAAGGAGATGGGAGGTGATAGCAGAAGCGTTTAATGGGAGACATAGAGTGGAAAGTGTGATAAAGATGGCCAGAGAAATGGGAGAGAGAAAGTTGGATGATAGTGATTCATATGCTAATTTTTTGAAGAATAGAAAACCATTGGACGCAAGAGTTCAATCTAAGATTGAGGAAGTTAAGAAAGATGATGATGGAATGGGATGGACTTCTGGAGAGGATATTACATTGCTTAATGCATTGAAAATTTTCCCCAAGGATGTGGCAATGAGGTGGGAGAAGATTGCAGCTGCTGTTCCTCGTAAGTCAAAGGCAGCTTGTATTAAAAGAGTTTCTGAGTTGAAAAGAGACTTTCGAAGCTCAAAAGCTGCTGCTGAGAGTTAGATGAACTGTTAGAATTTTGAGTTTGAGGCAGCATATGGGATTCAATAGGTGATTCAATATCTCTCTCCATACTTTTGTTCTTCTACCCCCTCCTCTTTTTTTTTTTTTTTTGACATGAAATAAAAAGGTCCGTGTTTTACAATTTTTTCTCACATTCTGTTTTATATATCTGTTGAAACATTGCTATAATGGCATTGAATTGTTCTTGGTTGTTGCTATGTCTTTTGTTCTTGAAAGATATTGTGTTATATTGTTTTGTTTAGTAGTTTATTGACGTTTAGTAGCCTTCAGAATTATTTTCATTATCATGTCGTTGTTGAGTCCATTGAGGATCTTAAAATCTTTTTCAAGACACTGTCGGCTGACTAGGAAGTATTATCTGAGGATACTTGATTTAAAGAGGTACAAAATGATCTCTACACAAATGCAATTTTGAGCAGGGGCTTTATATCTTGTGAGGAGCGTTGGTTGGGAGCTTGAGAGGCTCAGCAGGGTGCTCTTGAAGTGGGGAATGGCAATGCATATTTGAGTATCTTATAAGGGGCTGCTTCCTTTTCAATTTCTGCCTATATCGTCCGGCAATACTGCACATGAAATTCTTCACTTTCCCTGTTTGTATTTTCAGTCCTTGTGTCTGCAGTAATGTCATATGATCCCTCTTCCTAGAATAAAATCAATGAATATCGCGTTGCTAATTAGTGGGAAAATAGGTCTGTCCTTTGCCAAGAAGTATATTGTAACTACTATGACTTGCAAAACTTAAAATCTTATGATTGTTTGCTGTTGCCGTTACTATTAGCAATAAGATTATAGCATTTCTTACTTTCCAATCAATGTTCATAATTAACTGCAATAACTGAGGATATCATCAAAAAATGAATAGATTTTTTGATGTGTGAAACTAATGAAATTGACATATAATTATCCTGCTAACTAATTGAATATTGTTTGAATAAAAAATAATTTGAAACTTTATACCTCTTGAGGAAAAAGTGTGGCAATTTAAAGAAAGATGGAATCATGTATTCTTTA